>JAMXKT010000051.1:0-154839 GCA_024211575.1 Phytophthora melonis
GGACAACGCACCGACATACATGCTTCTATGATGCACACAGAAGGTACCCACAGCCCTACCATATGTTTCTTTGTGCAATCCCTGGCGCCAATGTCGCGTAGCTTGCACCGTACACCGTATATGGTGCTTTATAGAGCTTGCAGTACCGTTAATTTCTGTCGCGCTTTTTCTGTGCCTATCATTTGAAATAAGTATAGACTCGTTTGTACCACTCATGGGTCATATTTTAAGATTATGTACTCGATGGAAGTCAATCTGACTGAACCTTATAGCGAAGCTTACACGTAGACTGAGATATATGTTATAGTATACGAAATAAGACGCTCTGATTGGCTGGTATTAACAGCTAAAACATATGTTTAGATGGTATAAACGGTTTCAACATGGTCGAAAACGTACCCTCCCGAAATTTCAGCTCCGCCGGCTTTATACTGGCTGCATAGTAGCATCACATCTAATTTTTAATTATCGCGTACTTAAGCCTTTCTCTGGCACATAAGAGTGGTACGAATGAATTCGTCATCGTTGAAAACCTAGGTCCCCCAAATTTCAGGTGGTACAGTCGCTGCGTTGCGGACTAGTGCTCGGGACTCGTGTCACAACGCATTGATAGATCCCAAAATACGAAACGGCGGCGCCCAATTCAAGTTAAATTGGGAGACGTGAACAGCACGATGCTTGGAGAATGAGCAGCAGAAACCCAATCTAAAGGCCGAAAGTGGACAGCAGGACAGCAGCGATAGCTAGCTATCGCCCGGATCATATGTATAGGATCGGGCTGGCTGCCGCGATGCGTACGCGCGACTTTGCGGGAGCGTAACGCATTCACTATTTGGTGATAGAGGGCAACTGAGGGCACTAAACATATCTACGCATTGCGGTGAATCGATTGGGATGGACAGCGCGACCCCTAACCACGAATCCAACCCTCCCCGACTATGTAAAGAGGGTCTAGGTTTACAGAGCAAAGGGCGGCTTCGGGAGACTTCAAGGGACAACGCACCGACATACATGCTTCTATGATGCACACAGAAGGTACACACAGCCCTACCATATGTTTCTTTGTGCAATCCCTGGCGCCAATGTCGCGTAGCTTGCACCGTACACCGTATATGGTGCTTTATAGAGCTTGCAGTACCGTTAATTTCTGTCGCGCTTTTTTCTGTGCCTATCATTTGAAATAAGTATAGACTCGTTTGTACCACTCATGGGTCATATTTTAAGATTATGTACTCGATGGAAGTCAATCTGACTGAACCTTATAGCGAAGCACACGTAGACTGAGATATATGTTATAGTATACGAAATAAGACGCTCTGATTGGCTGGTATTAACAGCTAAAACATATGTTTAGATGGTATAAACGGTTTCAACATGGTCGAAAACGTACCCTCCCGAAATTTCAGCTCCGCCGGCTTTATACTGGCTGCATAGTAGCATCACATCTAATTTTTAATTATCGCGTACTTAAGCCTTTCTCTGGCACATAAGAGTGGTACGAATGAATTCGTCATCGTTGAAAACCTAGGTCCCCAAATTTCAGGTGGTACAGTCGCTGCGTTGCGGACTAGTGCTCGGGACTCGTGTCACAACGCATTGATAGATCCCAAAATACGAAACGGCGGCGCCCAATTCAAGTTAAATTGGGAGACGTGAACAGCACGATGCTTGGAGAATGAGCAGCAGAAACCCAATCTAAAGGCCGAAAGTGGACAGCAGGACAGCAGCGATAGCTAGCTATCGCCCGGATCATATGTATAGGATCGGGCTGGCTGCCGCGTGCGTACGCGCGACTTTGCGGGAGCGTAACGCAGTCACTATTTGGTGTTAGAGGGCAAATGAGGGCACTAAACATATCTACGCATTGCGGGGAATCGATTGGGATGGGCAGCGCGACCCCTAACCACGAATCCAACCCTCCCCGTCTATGTAAAGATGGTCTAGGTTTACAGAGCAAAAGGGCGGCTTCGGGAGACTTCAAGGGACAACGCACCGACATACATGCTTCTATGATGCACACAGAAGGTACACACAGCCCTACCATATGTTTCTTTGTGCAATCCCTGGCGCCAATGTCGCGTAGCTTGCACCGTACACCGTATATGGTGCTTTATAGAGCTTGCAGTACCGTTAATTTCTGTCGCGCTTTTTTCTGTGCCTATCATTTGAAATAAGTATAGACTCGTTTGTACCACTCATGGGTCATATTTTAAGATTATGTACTCGATGGAAGTCAATCTGACTGAACCTTATAGCGAAGCACACGTAGACTGAGATATATGTTATAGTATACGAAATAAGACGCTCTGATTGGCTGGTATTAACAGCTAAAACATATGTTTAGATGGTATAAACGGTTTCAACATGGTCGAAAACGTACCCTCCCGAAATTTCAGCTCCGCCGGCTTTATACTGGCTGCATAGTAGCATCACATCTAATTTTTAATTATCGCGTACTTAAGCCTTTCTCTGGCACATAAGAGTGGTACGAATGAATTCGTCATCGTTGAAAACCTAGGTCCCCCAAATTTCAGGTGGTACAGTCGCTGCGTTGCGGACTAGTGCTCGGGACTCGTGTCACAACGCATTGATAGATCCCAAAATACGAAACGGCGGCGCCCAATTCAAGTTAAATTGGGAGACGTGAACAGCACGATGCTTGGAGAATGAGCAGCAGAAACCCAATCTAAAGGCCGAAAGTGGACAGCAGGACAGCAGCGATAGCTAGCTATCGCCCGGATCATATGTATAGGATCGGGCTGGCTGCCGCGATGCGTACGCGCGACTTTGCGGGAGCGTAACGCAGTCACTATTTGGTGTTAGAGGGCAACTGAGGGCACTAAACATATCTACGCATTGCGGGGAATCGATTGGGATGGACAGCGCGACCCCTAACCACGAATCCAACCCTCCCCGTCTATGTAAAGATGGTCTAGGTTTACAGAGCAAAAGGGCGGCTTCGGGAGACTTCAAGGGACAACGCACCGACATACATGCTTCTATGATGCACACAGAAGGTACACACAGCCCTACCATATGTTTCTTTGTGCAATCCCTGGCGCCAATGTCGCGTAGCTTGCACCGTACACCGTATATGGTGCTTTATAGAGCTTGCAGTACCGTTAATTTCTGTCGCGCTTTTTTCTGTGCCTATCATTTGAAATAAGTATAGACTCGTTTGTACCACTCATGGGTCATATTTTAAGATTATGTACTCGATGGAAGTCAATCTGACTGAACCTTATAGCGAAGCACACGTAGACTGAGATATATGTTATAGTATACGAAATAAGACGCTCTGATTGGCTGGTATTAACAGCTAAAACATATGTTTAGATGGTATAAACGGTTTCAACATGGTCGAAAACGTACCCTCCCGAAATTTCAGCTCCGCCGGCTTTATACTGGCTGCATAGTAGCATCACATCTAATTTTTAATTATCGCGTACTTAAGCCTTTCTCTGGCACATAAGAGTGGTACGAATGAATTCGTCATCGTTGAAAACCTAGGTCCCCCAAATTTCAGGTGGTACAGTCGCTGCGTTGCGGACTAGTGCTCGGGACTCGTGTCACAACGCATTGATAGATCCCAAAATACGAAACGGCGGCGCCCAATTCAAGTTAAATTGGGAGACGTGAACAGCACGATGCTTGGAGAATGAGCAGCAGAAACCCAATCTAAAGGCCGAAAGTGGACAGCAGGACAGCAGCGATAGCTAGCTATCGCCCGGATCATATGTATAGGATCGGGCTGGCTGCCGCGTGCGTACGCGCGACTTTGCGGGAGCGTAACGCAGTCACTATTTGGTGTTAGAGGGCAACTGAGGGCACTAAACATATCTACGCATTGCGGGGAATCGATTGGGATGGACAGCGCGACCCCTAACCACGAATCCAACCCTCCCCGTCTATGTAAAGATGGTCTAGGTTTACAGAGCAAAAGGGCGGCTTCGGGAGACTTCAAGGGACAACGCACCGACATACATGCTTCTATGATGCACACAGAAGGTACACACAGCCCTACCATATGTTTCTTTGTGCAATCCCTGGCGCCAATGTCGCGTAGCTTGCACCGTACACCGTATATGGTGCTTTATAGAGCTTGCAGTACCGTTAATTTCTGTCGCGCTTTTTTCTGTGCCTATCATTTGAAATAAGTATAGACTCGTTTGTACCACTCATGGGTCATATTTTAAGATTATGTACTCGATGGAAGTCAATCTGACTGAACCTTATAGCGAAGCACACGTAGACTGAGATATATGTTATAGTATACGAAATAAGACGCTCTGATTGGCTGGTATTAACAGCTAAAACATATGTTTAGATGGTATAAACGGTTTCAACATGGTCGAAAACGTACCCTCCCGAAATTTCAGCTCCGCCGGCTTTATACTGGCTGCATAGTAGCATCACATCTAATTTTTAATTATCGCGTACTTAAGCCTTTCTCTGGCACATAAGAGTGGTACGAATGAATTCGTCATCGTTGAAAACCTAGGTCCCCCAAATTTCAGGTGGTACAGTCGCTGCGTTGCGGACTAGTGCTCGGGACTCGTGTCACAACGCATTGATAGATCCCAAAATACGAAACGGCGGCGCCCAATTCAAGTTAAATTGGGAGACGTGAACAGCACGATGCTTGGAGAATGAGCAGCAGAAACCCAATCTAAAGGCCGAAAGTGGACAGCAGGACAGCAGCGATAGCTAGCTATCGCCCGGATCATATGTATAGGATCGGGCTGGCTGCCGCGTGCGTACGCGCGACTTTGCGGGAGCGTAACGCAGTCACTATTTGGTGTTAGAGGGCAAATGAGGGCACTAAACATATCTACGCATTGCGGGGAATCGATTGGGATGGGCAGCGCGACCCCTAACCACGAATCCAACCCTCCCCGTCTATGTAAAGATGGTCTAGGTTTACAGAGCAAAAGGGCGGCTTCGGGAGACTTCAAGGGACAACGCACCGACATACATGCTTCTATGATGCACACAGAAGGTACACACAGCCCTACCATATGTTTCTTTGTGCAATCCCTGGCGCCAATGTCGCGTAGCTTGCACCGTACACCGTATATGGTGCTTTATAGAGCTTGCAGTACCGTTAATTTCTGTCGCGCTTTTTTCTGTGCCTATCATTTGAAATAAGTATAGACTCGTTTGTACCACTCATGGGTCATATTTTAAGATTATGTACTCGATGGAAGTCAATCTGACTGAACCTTATAGCGAAGCACACGTAGACTGAGATATATGTTATAGTATACGAAATAAGACGCTCTGATTGGCTGGTATTAACAGCTAAAACATATGTTTAGATGGTATAAACGGTTTCAACATGGTCGAAAACGTACCCTCCCGAAATTTCAGCTCCGCCGGCTTTATACTGGCTGCATAGTAGCATCACATCTAATTTTTAATTATCGCGTACTTAAGCCTTTCTCTGGCACATAAGAGTGGTACGAATGAATTCGTCATCGTTGAAAACCTAGGTCCCCCAAATTTCAGGTGGTACAGTCGCTGCGTTGCGGACTAGTGCTCGGGACTCGTGTCACAACGCATTGATAGATCCCAAAATACGAAACGGCGGCGCCCAATTCAAGTTAAATTGGGAGACGTGAACAGCACGATGCTTGGAGAATGAGCAGCAGAAACCCAATCTAAAGGCCGAAAGTGGACAGCAGGACAGCAGCGATAGCTAGCTATCGCCCGGATCATATGTATAGGATCGGGCTGGCTGCCGCGTGCGTACGCGCGACTTTGCGGGAGCGTAACGCAGTCACTATTTGGTGTTAGAGGGCAAATGAGGGCACTAAACATATCTACGGATTGTGTAGAATCGATTGGGATGGGCAGCGCGACCCCTAACCACGAATCCAACCCTCCCCGTCTATGTAAAGATGGTCTAGGTTTACAGAGCAAAAGGGCGGCTTCGGGAGACTTCAAGGGACAACGCACCGACATACATGCTTCTATGATGCACACAGAAGGTACACACATCCCTACCATATGTTTCTTTGCGCAATCCCTGGCGCCAATGTCGCGTAGCTTGCACCGTACACCGTATATGGTGCTTTATAGAGCTTGCAGTACCGTTAATTTCTGTCGCGCTTTTTTCTGTGCCTATCATTTGAAATAAGTATAGACTCGTTTGTACCACTCATGGGTCATATTTTAAGATTATGTACTCGATGGAAGTCAATCTGACTGAACCTTATAGCGAAGCACACGTAGACTGAGATATATGTTATAGTATACGAAATAAGACGCTCTGATTGGCTGGTATTAACAGCTAAAACATATGTTTAGATGGTATAAACGGTTTCAACATGGTCGAAAACGTACCCTCCCGAAATTTCAGCTCCGCCGGCTTTATACTGGCTGCATAGTAGCATCACATCTAATTTTTAATTATCGCGTACTTAAGCCTTTCTCTGGCACATAAGAGTGGTACGAATGAATTCGTCATCGTTGAAAACCTAGGTCCCCCAAATTTCAGGTGGTACAGTCGCTGCGTTGCGGACTAGTGCTCGGGACTCGTGTCACAACGCATTGATAGATCCCAAAATACGAAACGGCGGCGCCCAATTCAAGTTAAATTGGGAGACGTGAACAGCACGATGCTTGGAGAATGAGCAGCAGAAACCCAATCTAAAGGCCGAAAGTGGACAGCAGGACAGCAGCGATAGCTAGCTATCGCCCGGATCATATGTATAGGATCGGGCTGGCTGCCGCGTGCGTACGCGCGACTTTGCGGGAGCGTAACGCAGTCACTATTTGGTGTTAGAGGGCAAATGAGGGCACTAAACATATCTACGCATTGCGGGGAATCGATTGGGATGGGCAGCGCGACCCCTAACCACGAATCCAACCCTCCCCGTCTATGTAAAGATGGTCTAGGTTTACAGAGCAAAGGGCGGCTTCGGGAGACTTCAAGGGACAACGCACCGACATACATGCTTCTATGATGCACACAGAAGGTACACAGCCCTACCATATGTTTCTTTGTGCGATCCCTGGCGCCAATGTCGCGTAGCTTGCACCGTACACCGTATATGGTGCTTTATAGAGCTTGCAGTACCGTTAATTTCTGTCGCGCTTTTTCTGTGCCTATCATTTGAAATAAGTATAGACTCGTTTGTACCACTCATGGGTCATATTTTAAGATTATGTACTCGATGGAAGTCAATCTGACTGAACCTTATAGCGAAGCACACGTAGACTGAGATATATGTTATAGTATACGAAATAAGACGCTCTGATTGGCTGGTATTAACAGCTAAAACATATGTTTAGATGGTATAAACGGTTTCAACATGGTCGAAAACGTACCCTCCCGAAATTTCAGCTCCGCCGGCTTTATACTGGCTGCATAGTAGCATCACATCTAATTTTTAATTATCGCGTACTTAAGCCTTTCTCTGGCACATAAGAGTGGTACGAATGAATTCGTCATCGTTGAAAACCTAGGTCCCCCAAATTTCAGGTGGTACAGTCGCTGCGTTGCGGACTAGTGCTCGGGACTCGTGTCACAACGCATTGATAGATCCCAAAATACGAAACGGCGGCGCCCAATTCAAGTTAAATTGGGAGACGTGAACAGCACGATGCTTGGAGAATGAGCAGCAGAAACCCAATCTAAAGGCCGAAAGTGGACAGCAGGACAGCAGCGATAGCTAGCTATCGCCCGGATCATATGTATAGGATCGGGCTGGCTGCCGCGTGCGTACGCGCGACTTTGCGGGAGCGTAACGCAGTCACTATTTGGTGTTAGAGGGCAAATGAGGGCACTAAACATATCTACGCATTGCGGGGAATCGATTGGGATGGGCAGCGCGACCCCTAACCACGAATCCAACCCTCCCCGTCTATGTAAAGATGGTCTAGGTTTACAGAGCAAAAGGGCGGCTTCGGGAGACTTCAAGGGACAACGCACCGACATACATGCTTCTATGATGCACACAGAAGGTACACACAGCCCTACCATATGTTTCTTTGTGCAATCCCTGGCGCCAATGTCGCGTAGCTTGCACCGTACACCGTATATGGTGCTTTATAGAGCTTGCAGTACCGTTAATTTCTGTCGCGCTTTTTTCTGTGCCTATCATTTGAAATAAGTATAGACTCGTTTGTACCACTCATGGGTCATATTTTAAGATTATGTACTCGATGGAAGTCAATCTGACTGAACCTTATAGCGAAGCACACGTAGACTGAGATATATGTTATAGTATACGAAATAAGACGCTCTGATTGGCTGGTATTAACAGCTAAAACATATGTTTAGATGGTATAAACGGTTTCAACATGGTCGAAAACGTACCCTCCCGAAATTTCAGCTCCGCCGGCTTTATACTGGCTGCATAGTAGCATCACATCTAATTTTTAATTATCGCGTACTTAAGCCTTTCTCTGGCACATAAGAGTGGTACGAATGAATTCGTCATCGTTGAAAACCTAGGTCCCCCAAATTTCAGGTGGTACAGTCGCTGCGTTGCGGACTAGTGCTCGGGACTCGTGTCACAACGCATTGATAGATCCCAAAATACGAAACGGCGGCGCCCAATTCAAGTTAAATTGGGAGACGTGAACAGCACGATGCTTGGAGAATGAGCAGCAGAAACCCAATCTAAAGGCCGAAAGTGGACAGCAGGACAGCAGCGATAGCTAGCTATCGCCCGGATCATATGTATAGGATCGGGCTGGCTGCCGCGTGCGTACGCGCGACTTTGCGGGAGCGTAACGCAGTCACTATTTGGTGTTAGAGGGCAAATGAGGGCACTAAACATATCTACGCATTGCGGGGAATCGATTGGGATGGGCAGCGCGACCCCTAACCACGAATCCAACCCTCCCCGTCTATGTAAAGATGGTCTAGGTTTACAGAGCAAAAGGGCGGCTTCGGGAGACTTCAAGGACAACGCACCGACATACATGCTTCTATGATGCACACAGAAGGTACACACAGCCCTACCATATGTTTCTTTGTGCAATCCCTGGCGCCAATGTCGCGTAGCTTGCACCGTACACCGTATATGGTGCTTTATAGAGCTTGCAGTACCGTTAATTTCTGTCGCGCTTTTTCTGTGCCTATCATTTGAAATAAGTATAGACTCGTTTGTACCACTCATGGGTCATATTTTAAGATTATGTACTCGATGGAAGTCAATCTGACTGAACCTTATAGCGAAGCACACGTAGACTGAGATATATGTTATAGTATACGAAATAAGACGCTCTGATTGGCTGGTATTAACAGCTAAAACATATGTTTAGATGGTATAAACGGTTTCAACATGGTCGAAAACGTACCCTCCCGAAATTTCAGCTCCGCCGGCTTTATACTGGCTGCATAGTAGCATCACATCTAATTTTTAATTATCGCGTACTTAAGCCTTTCTCTGGCACATAAGAGTGGTACGAATGAATTCGTCATCGTTGAAAACCTAGGTCCCCAAATTTCAGGTGGTACAGTCGCTGCGTTGCGGACTAGTGCTCGGGACTCGTGTCACAACGCATTGATAGATCCCAAAATACGAAACGGCGGCGCCCAATTCAAGTTAAATTGGGAGACGTGAACAGCACGATGCTTGGAGAATGAGCAGCAGAAACCCAATCTAAAGGCCGAAAGTGGACAGCAGGACAGCAGCGATAGCTAGCTATCGCCCGGATCATATGTATAGGATCGGGCTGGCTGCCGCGTGCGTACGCGCGACTTTGCGGGAGCGTAACGCAGTCACTATTTGGTGTTAGAGGGCAAATGAGGGCACTAAACATATCTACGCATTGCGGGGAATCGATTGGGATGGGCAGCGCGACCCCTAACCACGAATCCAACCCTCCCCGTCTATGTAAAGATGGTCTAGGTTTACAGAGCAAAAGGGCGGCTTCGGGAGACTTCAAGGGACAACGCACCGACATACATGCTTCTATGATGCACACAGAAGGTACACACAGCCCTACCATATGTTTCTTTGTGCAATCCCTGGCGCCAATGTCGCGTAGCTTGCACCGTACACCGTATATGGTGCTTTATAGAGCTTGCAGTACCGTTAATTTCTGTCGCGCTTTTTTCTGTGCCTATCATTTGAAATAAGTATAGACTCGTTTGTACCACTCATGGGTCATATTTTAAGATTATGTACTCGATGGAAGTCAATCTGACTGAACCTTATAGCGAAGCACACGTAGACTGAGATATATGTTATAGTATACGAAATAAGACGCTCTGATTGGCTGGTATTAACAGCTAAAACATATGTTTAGATGGTATAAACGGTTTCAACATGGTCGAAAACGTACCCTCCCGAAATTTCAGCTCCGCCGGCTTTATACTGGCTGCATAGTAGCATCACATCTAATTTTTAATTATCGCGTACTTAAGCCTTTCTCTGGCACATAAGAGTGGTACGAATGAATTCGTCATCGTTGAAAACCTAGGTCCCCCAAATTTCAGGTGGTACAGTCGCTGCGTTGCGGACTAGTGCTCGGGACTCGTGTCACAACGCATTGATAGATCCCAAAATACGAAACGGCGGCGCCCAATTCAAGTTAAATTGGGAGACGTGAACAGCACGATGCTTGGAGAATGAGCAGCAGAAACCCAATCTAAAGGCCGAAAGTGGACAGCAGGACAGCAGCGATAGCTAGCTATCGCCCGGATCATATGTATAGGATCGGGCTGGCTGCCGCGTGCGTACGCGCGACTTTGCGGGAGCGTAACGCAGTCACTATTTGGTGTTAGAGGGCAAATGAGGGCACTAAACATATCTACGCATTGCGGGAATCGATTGGGATGGGCAGCGCGACTCCTAACCACGAATCCAACCCTCCCCGTCTATGTAAAGATGGTCTAGGTTTACAGAGCAAAAGGGCGGCTTCGGGAGACTTCAAGGGACAACGCACCGACATACATGCTTCTATGATGCACACAGAAGGTACACACAGCCCTACCATATGTTTCTTTGTGCAATCCCTGGCGCCAATGTCGCGTAGCTTGCACCGTACACCGTATATGGTGCTTTATAGAGCTTGCAGTACCGTTAATTTCTGTCGCGCTTTTTTCTGTGCCTATCATTTGAAATAAGTATAGACTCGTTTGTACCACTCATGGGTCATATTTTAAGATTATGTACTCGATGGAAGTCAATCTGACTGAACCTTATAGCGAAGCACACGTAGACTGAGATATATGTTATAGTATACGAAATAAGACGCTCTGATTGGCTGGTATTAACAGCTAAAACATATGTTTAGATGGTATAAACGGTTTCAACATGGTCGAAAACGTACCCTCCCGAAATTTCAGCTCCGCCGGCTTTATACTGGCTGCATAGTAGCATCACATCTAATTTTTAATTATCGCGTACTTAAGCCTTTCTCTGGCACATAAGAGTGGTACGAATGAATTCGTCATCGTTGAAAACCTAGGTCCCCCAAATTTCAGGTGGTACAGTCGCTGCGTTGCGGACTAGTGCTCGGGACTCGTGTCACAACGCATTGATAGATCCCAAAATACGAAACGGCGGCGCCCAATTCAAGTTAAATTGGGAGACGTGAACAGCACGATGCTTGGAGAATGAGCAGCAGAAACCCAATCTAAAGGCCGAAAGTGGACAGCAGGACAGCAGCGATAGCTAGCTATCGCCCGGATCATATGTATAGGATCGGGCTGGCTGCCGCGTGCGTACGCGCGACTTTGCGGGAGCGTAACGCAGTCACTATTTGGTGTTAGAGGGCAAATGAGGGCACTAAACATATCTACGCATTGCGGGGAATCGATTGGGATGGGCAGCGCGACCCCTAACCACGAATCCAACCCTCCCCGTCTATGTAAAGATGGTCTAGGTTTACAGAGCAAAAGGGCGGCTTCGGGAGACTTCAAGGGACAACGCACCGACATACATGCTTCTATGATGCACACAGAAGGTACACACAGCCCTACCATATGTTTCTTTGTGCAATCCCTGGCGCCAATGTCGCGTAGCTTGCACCGTACACCGTATATGGTGCTTTATAGAGCTTGCAGTACCGTTAATTTCTGTCGCGCTTTTTTCTGTGCCTATCATTTGAAATAAGTATAGACTCGTTTGTACCACTCATGGGTCATATTTTAAGATTATGTACTCGATGGAAGTCAATCTGACTGAACCTTATAGCGAAGCACACGTAGACTGAGATATATGTTATAGTATACGAAATAAGACGCTCTGATTGGCTGGTATTAACAGCTAAAACATATGTTTAGATGGTATAAACGGTTTCAACATGGTCGAAAACGTACCCTCCCGAAATTTCAGCTCCGCCGGCTTTATACTGGCTGCATAGTAGCATCACATCTAATTTTTAATTATCGCGTACTTAAGCCTTTCTCTGGCACATAAGAGTGGTACGAATGAATTCGTCATCGTTGAAAACCTAGGTCCCCCAAATTTCAGGTGGTACAGTCGCTGCGTTGCGGACTAGTGCTCGGGACTCGTGTCACAACGCATTGATAGATCCCAAAATACGAAACGGCGGCGCCCAATTCAAGTTAAATTGGGAGACGTGAACAGCACGATGCTTGGAGAATGAGCAGCAGAAACCCAATCTAAAGGCCGAAAGTGGACAGCAGGACAGCAGCGATAGCTAGCTATCGCCCGGATCATATGTATAGGATCGGGCTGGCTGCCGCGTGCGTACGCGCGACTTTGCGGGAGCGTAACGCAGTCACTATTTGGTGTTAGAGGGCAAATGAGGGCACTAAACATATCTACGCATTGCGGGGAATCGATTGGGATGGGCAGCGCGACCTAACCACGAATCCAACCCTCCCCGTCTATGTAAAGATGGTCTAGGTTTACAGAGCAAAAGGGCGGCTTCGGGAGACTTCAAGGGACAACGCACCGACATACATGCTTCTATGATGCACACAGAAGGTACACACAGCCCTACCATATGTTTCTTTGTGCAATCCCTGGCGCCAATGTCGCGTAGCTTGCACCGTACACCGTATATGGTGCTTTATAGAGCTTGCAGTACCGTTAATTTCTGTCGCGCTTTTTTCTGTGCCTATCATTTGAAATAAGTATAGACTCGTTTGTACCACTCATGGGTCATATTTTAAGATTATGTACTCGATGGAAGTCAATCTGACTGAACCTTATAGCGAAGCACACGTAGACTGAGATATATGTTATAGTATACGAAATAAGACGCTCTGATTGGCTGGTATTAACAGCTAAAACATATGTTTAGATGGTATAAACGGTTTCAACATGGTCGAAAACGTACCCTCCCGAAATTTCAGCTCCGCCGGCTTTATACTGGCTGCATAGTAGCATCACATCTAATTTTTAATTATCGCGTACTTAAGCCTTTCTCTGGCACATAAGAGTGGTACGAATGAATTCGTCATCGTTGAAAACCTAGGTCCCCCAAATTTCAGGTGGTACAGTCGCTGCGTTGCGGACTAGTGCTCGGGACTCGTGTCACAACGCATTGATAGATCCCAAAATACGAAACGGCGGCGCCCAATTCAAGTTAAATTGGGAGACGTGAACAGCACGATGCTTGGAGAATGAGCAGCAGAAACCCAATCTAAAGGCCGAAAGTGGACAGCAGGACAGCAGCGATAGCTAGCTATCGCCCGGATCATATGTATAGGATCGGGCTGGCTGCCGCGTGCGTACGCGCGACTTTGCGGGAGCGTAACGCAGTCACTATTTGGTGTTAGAGGGCAAATGAGGGCACTAAACATATCTACGCATTGCGGGGAATCGATTGGGATGGGCAGCGCGACCCCTAACCACGAATCCAACCCTCCCCGTCTATGTAAAGATGGTCTAGGTTTACAGAGCAAAAGGGCGGCTTCGGGAGACTTCAAGGGACAACGCACCGACATACATGCTTCTATGATGCACACAGAAGGTACACACAGCCCTACCATATGTTTCTTTGTGCAATCCCTGGCGCCAATGTCGCGTAGCTTGCACCGTACACCGTATATGGTGCTTTATAGAGCTTGCAGTACCGTTAATTTCTGTCGCGCTTTTTTCTGTGCCTATCATTTGAAATAAGTATAGACTCGTTTGTACCACTCATGGGTCATATTTTAAGATTATGTACTCGATGGAAGTCAATCTGACTGAACCTTATAGCGAAGCACACGTAGACTGAGATATATGTTATAGTATACGAAATAAGACGCTCTGATTGGCTGGTATTAACAGCTAAAACATATGTTTAGATGGTATAAACGGTTTCAACATGGTCGAAAACGTACCCTCCCGAAATTTCAGCTCCGCCGGCTTTATACTGGCTGCATAGTAGCATCACATCTAATTTTTAATTATCGCGTACTTAAGCCTTTCTCTGGCACATAAGAGTGGTACGAATGAATTCGTCATCGTTGAAAACCTAGGTCCCCAAATTTCAGGTGGTACAGTCGCTGCGTTGCGGACTAGTGCTCGGGACTCGTGTCACAACGCATTGATAG
Source organism: Phytophthora melonis (assembly GCA_024211575.1). Lineage (NCBI taxonomy): Eukaryota > Oomycota > Peronosporomycetes > Peronosporales > Peronosporaceae > Phytophthora > Phytophthora melonis. The sequence goes on from JAMXKT010000051.1 coordinate 14,477, forward strand.
ATCCCAAAATACGAAACGGCGGCGCCCAATTCAAGTTAAATTGGGAGACGTGAACAGCACGATGCTTGGAGAATGAGCAGCAGAAACCCAATCTAAAGGCCGAAAGTGGACAGCAGGACAGCAGCGATAGCTAGCTATCGCCCGGATCATATGTATAGGATCGGGCTGGCTGCCGCGTGCGTACGCGCGACTTTGCGGGAGCGTAACGCAGTCACTATTTGGTGTTAGAGGGCAAATGAGGGCACTAAACATATCTACGCATTGCGGGGAATCGATTGGGATGGGCAGCGCGACCCCTAACCACGAATCCAACCCTCCCCGTCTATGTAAAGATGGTCTAGGTTTACAGAGCAAAAGGGCGGCTTCGGGAGACTTCAAGGGACAACGCACCGACATACATGCTTCTATGATGCACACAGAAGGTACACACAGCCCTACCATATGTTTCTTTGTGCAATCCCTGGCGCCAATGTCGCGTAGCTTGCACCGTACACCGTATATGGTGCTTTATAGAGCTTGCAGTACCGTTAATTTCTGTCGCGCTTTTTTCTGTGCCTATCATTTGAAATAAGTATAGACTCGTTTGTACCACTCATGGGTCATATTTTAAGATTATGTACTCGATGGAAGTCAATCTGACTGAACCTTATAGCGAAGCACACGTAGACTGAGATATATGTTATAGTATACGAAATAAGACGCTCTGATTGGCTGGTATTAACAGCTAAAACATATGTTTAGATGGTATAAACGGTTTCAACATGGTCGAAAACGTACCCTCCCGAAATTTCAGCTCCGCCGGCTTTATACTGGCTGCATAGTAGCATCACATCTAATTTTTAATTATCGCGTACTTAAGCCTTTCTCTGGCACATAAGAGTGGTACGAATGAATTCGTCATCGTTGAAAACCTAGGTCCCCCAAATTTCAGGTGGTACAGTCGCTGCGTTGCGGACTAGTGCTCGGGACTCGTGTCACAACGCATTGATAGATCCCAAAATACGAAACGGCGGCGCCCAATTCAAGTTAAATTGGGAGACGTGAACAGCACGATGCTTGGAGAATGAGCAGCAGAAACCCAATCTAAAGGCCGAAAGTGGACAGCAGGACAGCAGCGATAGCTAGCTATCGCCCGGATCATATGTATAGGATCGGGCTGGCTGCCGCGTGCGTACGCGCGACTTTGCGGGAGCGTAACGCAGTCACTATTTGGTGTTAGAGGGCAAATGAGGGCACTAAACATATCTACGCATTGCGGGGAATCGATTGGGATGGGCAGCGCGACCCCTAACCACGAATCCAACCCTCCCCGTCTATGTAAAGATGGTCTAGGTTTACAGAGCAAAAGGGCGGCTTCGGGAGACTTCAAGGGACAACGCACCGACATACATGCTTCTATGATGCACACAGAAGGTACACACAGCCCTACCATATGTTTCTTTGTGCAATCCCTGGCGCCAATGTCGCGTAGCTTGCACCGTACACCGTATATGGTGCTTTATAGAGCTTGCAGTACCGTTAATTTCTGTCGCGCTTTTTTCTGTGCCTATCATTTGAAATAAGTATAGACTCGTTTGTACCACTCATGGGTCATATTTTAAGATTATGTACTCGATGGAAGTCAATCTGACTGAACCTTATAGCGAAGCACACGTAGACTGAGATATATGTTATAGTATACGAAATAAGACGCTCTGATTGGCTGGTATTAACAGCTAAAACATATGTTTAGATGGTATAAACGGTTTCAACATGGTCGAAAACGTACCCTCCCGAAATTTCAGCTCCGCCGGCTTTATACTGGCTGCATAGTAGCATCACATCTAATTTTTAATTATCGCGTACTTAAGCCTTTCTCTGGCACATAAGAGTGGTACGAATGAATTCGTCATCGTTGAAAACCTAGGTCCCCCAAATTTCAGGTGGTACAGTCGCTGCGTTGCGGACTAGTGCTCGGGACTCGTGTCACAACGCATTGATAGATCCCAAAATACGAAACGGCGGCGCCCAATTCAAGTTAAATTGGGAGACGTGAACAGCACGATGCTTGGAGAATGAGCAGCAGAAACCCAATCTAAAGGCCGAAAGTGGACAGCAGGACAGCAGCGATAGCTAGCTATCGCCCGGATCATATGTATAGGATCGGGCTGGCTGCCGCGTGCGTACGCGCGACTTTGCGGGAGCGTAACGCAGTCACTATTTGGTGTTAGAGGGCAAATGAGGGCACTAAACATATCTACGCATTGCGGGGAATCGATTGGGATGGGCAGCGCGACCCCTAACCACGAATCCAACCCTCCCCGTCTATGTAAAGATGGTCTAGGTTTACAGAGCAAAAGGGCGGCTTCGGGAGACTTCAAGGGACAACGCACCGACATACATGCTTCTATGATGCACACAGAAGGTACACACAGCCCTACCATATGTTTCTTTGTGCAATCCCTGGCGCCAATGTCGCGTAGCTTGCACCGTACACCGTATATGGTGCTTTATAGAGCTTGCAGTACCGTTAATTTCTGTCGCGCTTTTTTCTGTGCCTATCATTTGAAATAAGTATAGACTCGTTTGTACCACTCATGGGTCATATTTTAAGATTATGTACTCGATGGAAGTCAATCTGACTGAACCTTATAGCGAAGCACACGTAGACTGAGATATATGTTATAGTATACGAAATAAGACGCTCTGATTGGCTGGTATTAACAGCTAAAACATATGTTTAGATGGTATAAACGGTTTCAACATGGTCGAAAACGTACCCTCCCGAAATTTCAGCTCCGCCGGCTTTATACTGGCTGCATAGTAGCATCACATCTAATTTTTAATTATCGCGTACTTAAGCCTTTCTCTGGCACATAAGAGTGGTACGAATGAATTCGTCATCGTTGAAAACCTAGGTCCCCAAATTTCAGGTGGTACAGTCGCTGCGTTGCGGACTAGTGCTCGGGACTCGTGTCACAACGCATTGATAGATCCCAAAATACGAAACGGCGGCGCCCAATTCAAGTTAAATTGGGAGACGTGAACAGCACGATGCTTGGAGAATGAGCAGCAGAAACCCAATCTAAAGGCCGAAAGTGGACAGCAGGACAGCAGCGATAGCTAGCTATCGCCCGGATCATATGTATAGGATCGGGCTGGCTGCCGCGTGCGTACGCGCGACTTTGCGGGAGCGTAACGCAGTCACTATTTGGTGTTAGAGGGCAAATGAGGGCACTAAACATATCTACGCATTGCGGGGAATCGATTGGGATGGGCAGCGCGACCCCTAACCACGAATCCAACCCTCCCCGTCTATGTAAAGATGGTCTAGGTTTACAGAGCAAAAGGGCGGCTTCGGGAGACTTCAAGGGACAACGCACCGACATACATGCTTCTATGATGCACACAGAAGGTACACACAGCCCTACCATATGTTTCTTTGTGCAATCCCTGGCGCCAATGTCGCGTAGCTTGCACCGTACACCGTATATGGTGCTTTATAGAGCTTGCAGTACCGTTAATTTCTGTCGCGCTTTTTTCTGTGCCTATCATTTGAAATAAGTATAGACTCGTTTGTACCACTCATGGGTCATATTTTAAGATTATGTACTCGATGGAAGTCAATCTGACTGAACCTTATAGCGAAGCACACGTAGACTGAGATATATGTTATAGTATACGAAATAAGACGCTCTGATTGGCTGGTATTAACAGCTAAAACATATGTTTAGATGGTATAAACGGTTTCAACATGGTCGAAAACGTACCCTCCCGAAATTTCAGCTCCGCCGGCTTTATACTGGCTGCATAGTAGCATCACATCTAATTTTTAATTATCGCGTACTTAAGCCTTTCTCTGGCACATAAGAGTGGTACGAATGAATTCGTCATCGTTGAAAACCTAGGTCCCCCAAATTTCAGGTGGTACAGTCGCTGCGTTGCGGACTAGTGCTCGGGACTCGTGTCACAACGCATTGATAGATCCCAAAATACGAAACGGCGGCGCCCAATTCAAGTTAAATTGGGAGACGTGAACAGCACGATGCTTGGAGAATGAGCAGCAGAAACCCAATCTAAAGGCCGAAAGTGGACAGCAGGACAGCAGCGATAGCTAGCTATCGCCCGGATCATATGTATAGGATCGGGCTGGCTGCCGCGTGCGTACGCGCGACTTTGCGGGAGCGTAACGCAGTCACTATTTGGTGTTAGAGGGCAAATGAGGGCACTAAACATATCTACGCATTGCGGGGAATCGATTGGGATGGGCAGCGCGACCCCTAACCACGAATCCAACCCTCCCCGTCTATGTAAAGATGGTCTAGGTTTACAGAGCAAAAGGGCGGCTTCGGGAGACTTCAAGGGACAACGCACCGACATACATGCTTCTATGATGCACACAGAAGGTACACACAGCCCTACCATATGTTTCTTTGTGCAATCCCTGGCGCCAATGTCGCGTAGCTTGCACCGTACACCGTATATGGTGCTTTATAGAGCTTGCAGTACCGTTAATTTCTGTCGCGCTTTTTTCTGTGCCTATCATTTGAAATAAGTATAGACTCGTTTGTACCACTCATGGGTCATATTTTAAGATTATGTACTCGATGGAAGTCAATCTGACTGAACCTTATAGCGAAGCACACGTAGACTGAGATATATGTTATAGTATACGAAATAAGACGCTCTGATTGGCTGGTATTAACAGCTAAAACATATGTTTAGATGGTATAAACGGTTTCAACATGGTCGAAAACGTACCCTCCCGAAATTTCAGCTCCGCCGGCTTTATACTGGCTGCATAGTAGCATCACATCTAATTTTTAATTATCGCGTACTTAAGCCTTTCTCTGGCACATAAGAGTGGTACGAATGAATTCGTCATCGTTGAAAACCTAGGTCCCCAAATTTCAGGTGGTACAGTCGCTGCGTTGCGGACTAGTGCTCGGGACTCGTGTCACAACGCATTGATAGATCCCAAAATACGAAACGGCGGCGCCCAATTCAAGTTAAATTGGGAGACGTGAACAGCACGATGCTTGGAGAATGAGCAGCAGAAACCCAATCTAAAGGCCGAAAGTGGACAGCAGGACAGCAGCGATAGCTAGCTATCGCCCGGATCATATGTATAGGATCGGGCTGGCTGCCGCGTGCGTACGCGCGACTTTGCGGGAGCGTAACGCAGTCACTATTTGGTGTTAGAGGGCAAATGAGGGCATTAAACATATCTACGCATTGCGTAGAATCGATTGGGATGGGAAGCGCGACCCCTAACCACGAATCCAACCCTCCCCGTCTATGTACAGATGGTCTAGGTTTACAGAGCAAAAGGGCGGCTTCGGGAGACTTCAAGGGACAACGCACCGACATACATGCTTCTATGATGCACACAGAAGGTACACACAGCCCTACCATATGTTTCTTTGTGCAATCCCTGGCGCCAATGTCGCGTAGCTTGCACCGTACACCGTATATGGTGCTTTATAGAGCTTGCAGTACCGTTAATTTCTGTCGCGCTTTTTTCTGTGCCTATCATTTGAAATAAGTATAGACTCGTTTGTACCACTCATGGGTCATATTTTAAGATTATGTACTCGATGGAAGTCAATCTGACTGAACCTTATAGCGAAGCACACGTAGACTGAGATATATGTTATAGTATACGAAATAAGACGCTCTGATTGGCTGGTATTAACAGCTAAAACATATGTTTAGATGGTATAAACGGTTTCAACATGGTCGAAAACGTACCCTCCCGAAATTTCAGCTCCGCCGGCTTTATACTGGCTGCATAGTAGCATCACATCTAATTTTTAATTATCGCGTACTTAAGCCTTTCTCTGGCACATAAGAGTGGTACGAATGAATTCGTCATCGTTGAAAACCTAGGTCCCCAAATTTCAGGTGGTACAGTCGCTGCGTTGCGGACTAGTGCTCGGGACTCGTGTCACAACGCATTGATAGATCCCAAAATACGAAACGGCGGCGCCCAATTCAAGTTAAATTGGGAGACGTGAACAGCACGATGCTTGGAGAATGAGCAGCAGAAACCCAATCTAAAGGCCGAAAGTGGACAGCAGGACAGCAGCGATAGCTAGCTATCGCCCGGATCATATGTATAGGATCGGGCTGGCTGCCGCGTGCGTACGCGCGACTTTGCGGGAGCGTAACGCAGTCACTATTTGGTGTTAGAGGGCAAATGAGGGCACTAAACATATCTACGGATTGTGTAGAATCGATTGGGATGGGCAGCGCGACCCCTAACCACGAATCCAACCCTCCCCGTCTATGTACAGATGGTCTAGGTTTACAGAGCAAAAGGGCGGCTTCGGGAGACTTCAAGGGACAACGCACCGACATACATGCTTCTATGATGCACACAGAAGGTACACACAGCCCTACCATATGTTTCTTTGTGCAATCCCTGGCGCCAATGTCGCGTAGCTTGCACCGTACACCGTATATGGTGCTTTATAGAGCTTGCAGTACCGTTAATTTCTGTCGCGCTTTTTTCTGTGCCTATCATTTGAAATAAGTATAGACTCGTTTGTACCACTCATGGGTCATATTTTAAGATTATGTACTCGATGGAAGTCAATCTGACTGAACCTTATAGCGAAGCACACGTAGACTGAGATATATGTTATAGTATACGAAATAAGACGCTCTGATTGGCTGGTATTAACAGCTAAAACATATGTTTAGATGGTATAAACGGTTTCAACATGGTCGAAAACGTACCCTCCCGAAATTTCAGCTCCGCCGGCTTTATACTGGCTGCATAGTAGCATCACATCTAATTTTTAATTATCGCGTACTTAAGCCTTTCTCTGGCACATAAGAGTGGTACGAATGAATTCGTCATCGTTGAAAACCTAGGTCCCCCAAATTTCAGGTGGTACAGTCGCTGCGTTGCGGACTAGTGCTCGGGACTCGTGTCACAACGCATTGATAGATCCCAAAATACGAAACGGCGGCGCCCAATTCAAGTTAAATTGGGAGACGTGAACAGCACGATGCTTGGAGAATGAGCAGCAGAAACCCAATCTAAAGGCCGAAAGTGGACAGCAGGACAGCAGCGATAGCTAGCTATCGCCCGGATCATATGTATAGGATCGGGCTGGCTGCCGCGTGCGTACGCGCGACTTTGCGGGAGCGTAACGCAGTCACTATTTGGTGTTAGAGGGCAAATGAGGGCACTAAACATATCTACGCATTGCGGGGAATCGATTGGGATGGGCAGCGCGACCCCTAACCACGAATCCAACCCTCCCCGTCTATGTACAGATGGTCTAGGTTTACAGAGCAAAAGGGCGGCTTCGGGAGACTTCAAGGGACAACGCACCGACATACATGCTTCTATGATGCACACAGAAGGTACACACAGCCCTACCATATGTTTCTTTGTGCAATCCCTGGCGCCAATGTCGCGTAGCTTGCACCGTACACCGTATATGGTGCTTTATAGAGCTTGCAGTACCGTTAATTTCTGTCGCGCTTTTTTCTGTGCCTATCATTTGAAATAAGTATAGACTCGTTTGTACCACTCATGGGTCATATTTTAAGATTATGTACTCGATGGAAGTCAATCTGACTGAACCTTATAGCGAAGCACACGTAGACTGAGATATATGTTATAGTATACGAAATAAGACGCTCTGATTGGCTGGTATTAACAGCTAAAACATATGTTTAGATGGTATAAACGGTTTCAACATGGTCGAAAACGTACCCTCCCGAAATTTCAGCTCCGCCGGCTTTATACTGGCTGCATAGTAGCATCACATCTAATTTTTAATTATCGCGTACTTAAGCCTTTCTCTGGCACATAAGAGTGGTACGAATGAATTCGTCATCGTTGAAAACCTAGGTCCCCCAAATTTCAGGTGGTACAGTCGCTGCGTTGCGGACTAGTGCTCGGGACTCGTGTCACAACGCATTGATAGATCCCAAAATACGAAACGGCGGCGCCCAATTCAAGTTAAATTGGGAGACGTGAACAGCACGATGCTTGGAGAATGAGCAGCAGAAACCCAATCTAAAGGCCGAAAGTGGACAGCAGGACAGCAGCGATAGCTAGCTATCGCCCGGATCATATGTATAGGATCGGGCTGGCTGCCGCGTGCGTACGCGCGACTTTGCGGGAGCGTAACGCAGTCACTATTTGGTGTTAGAGGGCAAATGAGGGCACTAAACATATCTACGCATTGTGTAGAATCGATTGGGATGGGCAGCGCGACCCTAACCACGAATCCAACCCTCCCCGTCTATGTACAGATGGTCTAGGTTTACAGAGCAAAGGGCGGCTTCGGGAGACTTCAAGGGACAACGCACCGACATACATGCTTCTATGATGCACACAGAAGGTACACACAGCCCTACCATATGTTTCTTTGTGCAATCCCTGGCGCCAATGTCGCGTAGCTTGCACCGTACACCGTATATGGTGCTTTATAGAGCTTGCAGTACCGTTAATTTCTGTCGCGCTTTTTTCTGTGCCTATCATTTGAAATAAGTATAGACTCGTTTGTACCACTCATGGGTCATATTTTAAGATTATGTACTCGATGGAAGTCAATCTGACTGAACCTTATAGCGAAGCACACGTAGACTGAGATATATGTTATAGTATACGAAATAAGACGCTCTGATTGGCTGGTATTAACAGCTAAAACATATGTTTAGATGGTATAAACGGTTTCAACATGGTCGAAAACGTACCCTCCCGAAATTTCAGCTCCGCCGGCTTTATACTGGCTGCATAGTAGCATCACATCTAATTTTTAATTATCGCGTACTTAAGCCTTTCTCTGGCACATAAGAGTGGTACGAATGAATTCGTCATCGTTGAAAACCTAGGTCCCCAAATTTCAGGTGGTACAGTCGCTGCGTTGCGGACTAGTGCTCGGGACTCGTGTCACAACGCATTGATAGATCCCAAAATACGAAACGGCGGCGCCCAATTCAAGTTAAATTGGGAGACGTGAACAGCACGATGCTTGGAGAATGAGCAGCAGAAACCCAATCTAAAGGCCGAAAGTGGACAGCAGGACAGCAGCGATAGCTAGCTATCGCCCGGATCATATGTATAGGATCGGGCTGGCTGCCGCGTGCGTACGCGCGACTTTGCGGGAGCGTAACGCAGTCACTATTTGGTGTTAGAGGGCAAATGAGGGCACTAAACATATCTACGCATTGCGGGGAATCGATTGGGATGGGCAGCGCGACCCCTAACCACGAATCCAACCCTCCCCGTCTATGTACAGATGGTGTAGGTTTACAGAGCAAAAGGGCGGCTTCGGGAGACTTCAAGGGACAACGCACCGACATACATGCTTCTATGATGCACACAGAAGGTACACACAGCCCTACCATATGTTTCTTTGTGCAATCCCTGGCGCCAATGTCGCGTAGCTTGCACCGTACACCGTATATGGTGCTTTATAGAGCTTGCAGTACCGTTAATTTCTGTCGCGCTTTTTTCTGTGCCTATCATTTGAAATAAGTATAGACTCGTTTGTACCACTCATGGGTCATATTTTAAGATTATGTACTCGATGGAAGTCAATCTGACTGAACCTTATAGCGAAGCACACGTAGACTGAGATATATGTTATAGTATACGAAATAAGACGCTCTGATTGGCTGGTATTAACAGCTAAAACATATGTTTAGATGGTATAAACGGTTTCAACATGGTCGAAAACGTACCCTCCCGAAATTTCAGCTCCGCCGGCTTTATACTGGCTGCATAGTAGCATCACATCTAATTTTTAATTATCGCGTACTTAAGCCTTTCTCTGGCACATAAGAGTGGTACGAATGAATTCGCCATCGTTGAAAACCTAGGTCCCCCAAATTTCAGGTGGTACAGTCGCTGCGTTGCGGACTAGTGCTCGGGACTCGTGTCACAACGCATTGATAGATCCCAAAATACGAAACGGCGGCGCCCAATTCAAGTTAAATTGGGAGACGTGAACAGCACGATGCTTGGAGAATGAGCAGCAGAAACCCAATCTAAAGGCCGAAAGTGGACAGCAGGACAGCAGCGATAGCTAGCTATCGCCCGGATCATATGTATAGGATCGGGCTGGCTGCCGCGTGCGTACGCGCGACTTTGCGGGAGCGTAACGCAGTCACTATTTGGTGTTAGAGGGCAAATGAGGGCACTAAAAATATCTACGCATTGCGGGGAATCGATTGGGATGGGCAGCGCGACCCCTAACCACGAATCCAACCCTCCCCGTCTATGTACAGATGGTGTAGGTTTACAGAGCAAAAGGGCGGCTTCGGGAGACTTCAAGGGACAACGCACCGACATACATGCTTCTATGATGCACACAGAAGGTACACACAGCCCTACCATATGTTTCTTTGTGCAATCCCTGGCGCCAATGTCGCGTAGCTTGCACCGTACACCGTATATGGTGCTTTATAGAGCTTGCAGTACCGTTAATTTCTGTCGCGCTTTTTTCTGTGCCTATCATTTGAAATAAGTATAGACTCGTTTGTACCACTCATGGGTCATATTTTAAGATTATGTACTCGATGGAAGTCAATCTGACTGAACCTTATAGCGAAGCACACGTAGACTGAGATATATGTTATAGTATACGAAATAAGACGCTCTGATTGGCTGGTATTAACAGCTAAAACATATGTTTAGATGGTATAAACGGTTTCAACATGGTCGAAAACGTACCCTCCCGAAATTTCAGCTCCGCCGGCTTTATACTGGCTGCATAGTAGCATCACATCTAATTTTTAATTATCGCGTACTTAAGCCTTTCTCTGGCACATAAGAGTGGTACGAATGAATTCGTCATCGTTGAAAACCTAGGTCCCCCAAATTTCAGGTGGTACAGTCGCTGCGTTGCGGACTAGTGCTCGCGACTAGCAATCGCCCGGATCATATGTATAGACCTGTGTGAACTTATATGTCCGTTCATAATTGATATATAAATTCTCGTAGTTTATAAGTTATTAATAGACAAAAATCGATGGCTTTCCCTCACTTGAGTAACATGTCACTAAAGTGGGGTACCCCAGATTGCATGATAGGTGCCCAAAATATTTTATTTTGGGTACCAGGGCCCGGATACCTGGCAGCGGGGACCCCGGATACCCAAACTAACGCCCGCTGTGGGACCCCCAGGACCCACGGATACACGTGTATCCGCCCTGTAATATATATAAATGACCAGTTATCGTATAATGGATAACGGAACCGTGTCGGGTCCATGTCAGTACTTCTCCGGTCCGGAAAAGAATTAACAGTTCGGTTTTTCTAATAAAACCTCCTTTATTTTATTGGATAAAAATAATAGTGACTACGATGTACGATATGCGCTAATATGAAGGTGTCGACACAACAAAAGGAGCCAGCCACTATCGGCACAACAAAACAAGCCAGCAACACCAGAATGGGGCGTGCCAAGGGCACCGTCGACATCCCTGAGGAAACGCGACAAGCCATCGCGCAGTTTCTCGCTGAGCGGTCTGTGGGCGGCCGCTTGAAGCATGGGGCAGCGTCGGCGGCGGCATCCAGGTTTGATTGCTGCCGCCAGCAGGCCACCGAGATTTTCAAGCAAAAGCTGTTGAGCCTGCCAAAGCCTCGACGAGGGCGTCCACCAGCAAGTGCGTCGTCGGTGCTCATCTCCCAGCGAGTGGCCTGCATTGCGGCCACTCCCCACCGACGGCGGCAGACTTTGCGAGCCTTGGCATACGCCACGAACATCCCCAAGACTACCCTGCTGCGCTACATCAGCAAGAAGGTGCTGCAACGCGTCACTGTTCGCGTCAAGCCGACGCTGTCGGAAGACCACAAGCAGAAGCGCTTGGCGTACGCACTAGCCACGTCGAACGGCCTATTGGTAACAGTATTAATACGAGGAAGTGATACGCATAATGATATTACTAATGATAATCGGTTTCCCCAAGTTGATATAATATGCAGGTGCAAGATTGTATCGACTGCATCATATTAACGAGAAGTGGTTCAATATGTACAAGGCCACAAACACGTTCTACTTGACAGCTAACGAGACAGCGCCCTACACTTCGTCGCCTAACAAGCGCTACATAGGTAAGGTTATGTTTTTAGCAGCCGTAGCGTGGCCGCGCTATGACGGTCATTGAAAGTGCCAATTTGATGGCAAGATCGGCATCTGACCGATCGTAGAAGAGTCGGTGGCGCTTCGAACATCCGTCAACCGTCCCAAGGGTACTATTTTACGAAGTGCGTAAATATGCCCCGCTCCGTCTACGTAAGGATGCTCAAGACCAACGTTCTCCCCGCTATTCGGACAAAGTGGCCAGGTATATTATTCTGCTCTGTCGACTTGCTATATTATTACTAATATTAATTCGTGATTATTACTAATATTAATTCGTGGTTATTACTAATATGATTAGTAGGTGGCAAGCGTCGAGCAATATTTATCCAGCAGGGTAATGCGAGCCCTTACGTCCTCGAGAAAGACGAGGAGATTGCCGCCGCTGGCAAAGAGGACGGCTGGGACATCAGGATGAAGTGTCAACCAGCGTGTTCGCCCGATATGAACGTTTTAGATTTGGGCTTTTTCCATTCGATTCAGTCGCTACAGTACCAAGAGGAAACGTACACAATCGACCAGCTCATCGCAGCGGTAGCGCGAGCCTACCGCACTACAACGTCCGACACGCTTGACCACTGTTTCCTGACCCTTCAAAACGTCATGGAAACAGTGATCAAGCACCACGGACACAACGATTGCAAGCTCTCGCACTACAAACAGCGGCATGGACTCTCGTCAAGTGCATCTCCAATAGCGCTGACATGTGAACCAGCTGCGGTAGAAAGTAAAATTCACCATCTTTTGTGCGGTGCACTTCAGTTTCTCTAATTCATTGTACATCATCTGATAAATCATAGTTCTAATATTGAGGCTTGTTCTATTGGCTGAAATCAATGGGATTCGAACACTGATTTGTCGCATATCAATCTAACCAGCAAAAAATCTCGTAGTTCAGATTGCTAAAACAACCGAAAGGGAGGGCTATTTTAACGAAACTGTGGGATTGTATAGAACAACTGTTTAAAGTACTTTACAACGATTATTTTAGTTTTACGTAATTCCACCAAGCAACGACACAGCGAAAAAAAACCTTAGAGGGGTCGTGGATACCTCTATTGCGAGCGTGGTAGTTAGATACTGCGTCGTGTTAAGCGCTCGTGAAAAATATACCTGGAAATCCCGCACTTAGAGCTTTCGAATGCTGGCTTCGCAGCATCAATACAGTCATTACTTTTTCAGATATGCATTGGTATGTGAACTGTTAATTCTTTCCCGGACCCGAGAAGTAGTACCATACGATTCCCCGTATATGAGAACCTATGTGTTCCAGTTTTCATGTCTAAAAACCCAATACTAGCTGCGTTCCTACTTTGGGATTTTTGGCCCGTCTCTGGCTCATGAGAGTGGTACCACTGAATTCTCCGTATACTAAAACCTATATTCCCAAGTTTTCATATTCTGAAACCGCAAGCATTAGAAGATATGTATTCCTAGTAAACGACCTTTTTGATTTTATACTTACTACAACAATTTATTTATAAGTTTTTACGGTTTATCAGTTATTAGTAGACAAAACACACCGATTTCCTCTCAGTATAGTAACATGTTACCAAAGTGGAGGTACCCAATCTATTCAACAACCACCACATCGAATATAAATTACGCACTTTCGCCCGAATTTCAACTTTGTATGCACAATCATGTACTCTAACCTTTGCCTCACCTGTCCACACTTACTATCTATCTTTCCCGATGCGTCCCACCATACGTATTACGTCAAAACCACCCGTGTACTATCCAAAAACCACTCAAAACCGTCCAAAACGGCTTCATACTCGATATTTCGCTTATTAACCCTGTTGCCCCCAACTTACACTTACAACATGTATACTACGGAACTTGCCCTATGTAACACTATAAACACCACTACTTAGAGCATCTCCAACGGTAGTGCAATATACACAAAAATGACCGAAAATGCGCAAGTGCAAAAAAATCGATTTCCAACGGTGTAGTGATAGGGCACAGAAGTAACAGTGAAGTAACATCTGAAAAGTGATTGTGCACTAGGGAAGCCTCGTAGGGAATGGAGTCCGCTTTTGCATTACGAAAACCCGCTGTAGTGCAAAACCGTTCAAGACAGCGAGTGGACGCGACCCCCCAGCACCAAGGCGAACCTCCGGCGCGTCGCGCGGCTCACGTGGGCACTACAGCCAGGTACAACTACGCCATGCTGACCACTGTATGCTATCTCTGCTAACGTATACTCTCGCCGTTGTGCTGCTGTTCTTCTGCCTGTTTACACGTAGATATGCCGAACGCTGTTCCGTGGGAACCCGACGAGGACGTCTACCTGTGTCGCGCCTACTTGAACGTGAGTGAAGATGGCGCTACGAGCACCGATCATACCTCGAATCATACCTCGAAGTTGTTTTGGGACCGTATTCTAGCTGCTTTCGCATCCCTGGTGGGCTCTGAAGGAACATCCCGGAACCTCGGTGCGCTACAGAGTCGTTGGTCGCAGCTTATCCGCCCCGACGTGTCACTCTATGCGTCCTGCGTTGCATCGGTGAGTAAAATTATTCCACGTTTAACGATTCTGAGCTTATACATGCCGTGTATTCGGATATCTAGGCAAAAGCAGAGGTCCGTAGTGGCTGGACGGATGGTGACTATGTGGAGGAGGCCGGAAATCGATTTACAGCCAAACGAGAGCAGCTTAACGCAAATGCGTTGGCAGCGTACGAGGAAGCGAAAAAGAACGGAACCGCTAAGAAAAAAAGCAAGCCTCGGGTTAAGCCAGAGTTTTTTCGGTTCATGCACTCCTTCGAGATTCTGAAGATGAGCGCAAAATTTATGCGCGAAATATCGCCGCCACGGAAACGTCCGAGGTCTCTGCAAAATTCATTCTTGGACACTGAAGGTACGAGTATCGGCCAGCGTCGTATTAAAAATCATTTATGAGCTGATCCTATGGATTTCATGTTGCAACCTAGGTGAAATGCAGGACCAGGACCAAGCCGAGATAGGCCTGCACAAACCACAAACGACGATATGTTTGACGGTGACGACATGCTCTTGTCGCCAACACTAAACTCGCAGCATCCGTCAGTCCCTGACCGGCCAAGTTCAGCAGGAAAAAAGAAAGCCAAGCAGTTGCAGCTGGATGAGCAAGTCGACAAAGCTCTGGTGCACTCACAGAAAGCGCTGGCAGAAGCAACTTCCGCCCAGGTCGATATCATGCAGCAGCAACTTGAAGTTGCTCAGAAAAAGCTGTCCATACTGGAGGCACAGCAGCAGACATTAAGAGACCAAGCGGATATGTCGCTGATGTGTACTCCAACAGAGGGGTTGTCTGAGTTTGGTAAAGAGTATCTACGTATCAAGCAAAAACAACAATTAGAAAAACTTAAGCAGACTGATAGCTAGCTCTGTCGTTATGGTAGCGTAGCGATATGCTCTACTAAATCTCTCTTCAGTCTGAAATGAATTGTCGAGTCCATTACCCTGCGATACTTGCTGGTAAACGACTCAGGAAATCCGTCCGATAGATCCAAACGCTCACATTGAAAGGTATGACGGGCGTAGCCATGCGTACCGGTGTACGCAAATATCGAGCGGGATGTTCTTTTGCCAGTTCGCTGATCGTGGTCAATTATCATGTTGTGCAGTATCACGCAGCATTTCATCGTATACTTTATTTTGTCCAAGGACCAGGTCATTGCCGGTCTTGCAAGCACAGCAAAGCGAGCCTGCAGTACCCCAAAGGCTCGCTCAACATCCTTTCGGACGGATTCCTGGAAAGCAGCAACCTTTTTCTGCTTATTATCGAGAGGTGTCGAGATCGTCTTAACAAAGCACTTCCACTCCGGGTAGATTCCATCGGCTAAATAATAGAGAAACTCATACTTGTGGTCGTTGATCTCGTACGTAAAGCGAGGCGTGTTGTCGTCGATATACTCCGAGATCAATGGTGAAGCGTCTAGAATATTTCAATCGTTATTGCTCCCAGGCATGCCGATGAAGGCGTGCCAGATTCGCAAATCTTCCGTGGCAATAGCTTCGAGAACTACGGTAGCTTTTCCAGAAGCACCTTGGAATGCACCGCGCCAAGCGCTTGGGTAGTTCTTCCAAGTCCACTTCATGCCATCAATAGAGCCAATCATCCCAGGAAACCCTCTCGCAGAGTTGACAGGCAGAATATTGTGCAAGTCTTGTTCGTTGGGTAACCGTAGAAACTTAGATTCGTACAGAGTAATCACATTTTCAATAAATTTGCTCTCTCCAATAGAAAAAAGTCGTCGGGTAAGTCGGCTGAGCACCCGTATGCCAACATCCGAATAGCTGCAGCTACTTTGATGACTGGGTGCACACCCCATTTACCCGTACAGTCTTTTCGCCACCTGAAGTATCTGTCCACTCTCCCTAGATCACGCATTAGAGTAAGAAAGAGGTCTTTACCCATGCGAAAACGACGGCGGAACTGCTCCTCTGTGTACGTGGGTGAATCACACAGATACTGTTTGCGGAAACGATTGTAGGCTTGTACATGGTCCCGATCTCTGTTAGCGCTTCTACCAGGCCGCGAACCACCATGCTTCTTCTTGTGTGACCGCCGACGGCGTAGGTAGCGTCTTACAACGGCAGCAGAGGTCTGCACCACACTGGTGCTCGTTCCCATCATCTTTCCGCAATCTACCAGGTGTGTATTTTGCACTACCGAATCACCGCTGGGACGACCGAGTCTAGTGCACAAAAAATTGTCTCGGCTTTGTCAAAAATAGGAGTGTACCATGCTATTCCCTACGCCCTATCATTATTGCACTTTGCCCTACCGTTGGAGATGCTCTTATATTCATTTCTACTTTAATTGTATATCGGTAAACTTGCGACCCCCAACGTATAACGTTTCTATGGCTGGATCACGCAGAATTCTATTTATGATTCACTGACTCGTCTCTGGCACATGTGAGTGCTACGACTGAATTCCCCGTATATGAAAACCTATGTGTCCAGGTTTTCATGTCTTCATACCCAATATTAGCTGCGTTGCTATTTTGGGCTCTCTGGTCCGTCTCTGGCACATGGGAGTGGTACCACGAAATTCCCCGTATACAAAAACCCAATCTAGCAACGGTGACAGAGAGACTCCACGCTACGGAGGCCACACGCAGTCATCTCCAGAAGGAGCTTGTCGAGGCTGAACCTATGGCGGCCCCGCAAGTGGAGAAAACCTTTGGTGTTACAAGGAAAACGCTCAAGTACACCCATCAACAATTGGATCATGCTTTTAAACAAGTGGAAGAGACGAAGAACAACGCGGCTCAGCAGCTGAAGGAGACGAAGGACACCGCCGCGCATCAACTGAAGGAGACGAAGGAGAAGGCTGCAAAGAAGGAGAAAGACAACGCAACCCAGTTCGCAATAGAACGCGACACGTTAACCACAGCTCACGAAAAGGGGCTCATCGACCGTATCGCCCATCACAAAAAAAAAACAGATCAACCTGATAAACCAAATTCACGCGACCGAGCTTCAAGCCGAAAAGAAGATGGTGCTTAAATTGAGGGAGCAAATCGAAGGGTTCAAGGATCAAATTCTTCACGAACGGAAGAGCCATTATCGCACGCACCAGTACCTCACTGGCTTGCATGACTACCACAAGAAAATGGTTGATATTGCAGCACACAGTGTTTCGGGTGCGCAGTTGCTTAAATCGAGCATGCACGAACAGGGAGTTCTGCCAGTTTCGCGTGAGGCCAGATATCTGGCCCCGATAACTTGTCAGAAACTGCGGACACGACAGTAACTTTCGTTGAGGGGACGACAGTAACTTTCGTTGAGGGGACGACAGTAACTGTCGTTGAGGGGACGTTGCGAGAGGATATCCTCGCCCACACGACCACTATCGGCGCAGAATCTGTACCAGGCACGACGCCAATCTTCGTTACGTCCGACGTTAAGTCTGTTGCATTTTTTAAGCAGACAATTGCTGATCGAGACAACAAGCTGGTAAAGCGCAAACGCAATGAGAACCCGGTATGTGTACGTTTAGAAATGCTTATTTGACGGCCTCTTACTCATAACGTGCCGTGTTGCAGAATATAGACGTCGAATTCACCCATGAGACCGATCCGTGCATCCGGTACCCGAGCGACCAAGCGACAACGCGTACTGAGTTCCTAAATGCATCCACGGTTCCCTTCGTGGTTTTGGCTCAATTGACAAATCAGATCGAAAACCTTTCCTTGAACACTGATTTACTGGTGGACACGGCGCGCAAGGTTAACGAGATAGGCCCGCTGCCTCCGCCACCCGAGACCCGGCGCCCTAGCCACCAGATGTATCAGTTCCACCCCGCCCCGCAGCTGATACTACGCGAGTGTCGTGTAATAGCGCATCGCCCGACGAGAGCGCGAAGAATATCGCCTTCGGCTTAGCCACGAAAACATCTTGATGCGCCTCGCAGATTTTGGAGCCTGCTAGTTATGCGTTGATTTGCTCCTGAAAGCTGGTGTTTCTTAGGCAACCCTACCTTTTGGTATACTTTTAATATGGTAATTTTGTTTTGAAATGACTTTTAAACATGAATAAAGAATAATGACGTATCTGTAGATAAAGTGTAGAAACGATAAATCATTTTGTTCATCTACATAGCAGCCATCAGTACGGTGTGACTACCTGCATTTTCTGAACGCACCATGCGTAGATTCGGGATCACACGCTGAAAGGAAATGCTTATGCCTTGCTCGAGCCATTATAACTTGTTCAAGACTAATGTAGTATCAACAATTTCTTATCATAATCATGCACAGCAAGCTGTAACAACTGCAGCTTCAAACGTAGAACTGTTTAACATTTTTTAACAAAAAAATGCATTCCCAGGAACGCTGCCCTGTACGACCTTGAACCTCTTCAAGCAGAGGCAAGCAGACCATCTGTACATACCGCATCAACATCAAGTGTGAAATCCCGGGATAAACTCGCCAGTTATTTCGCGCTCGAAGTGCCCAACTAACCCTCGAACTGATTCATATATACTCTTCCTATGTCGGTCCTCGAACACTCCTCTACCCTCTTCCACCAGCTGCCACTTTTCCACCAACTGCAGCAGTCACGCAGCACAGCCGGCAATCCGGCAACGAGTAATGAAGCGATAAGCATGAATAAGAAGCATTTATGGTTCACTAAAAAGCCGATGCGAACATATCAATATATTCTGGGTTTTATATCCAGAAAATTTCCGACGATGCACCCGAACCCAACCTAACTTTTATTTATATTACTTACTGAGAACTTAACACACAGAATTATCGCTACTTCGTACCCAACATAATATCAGATCTTGATCAACCTGTTAATCATGAGATTTTTTTTTATTGGCCTGTGACTGCCAGACAGCGACTTACCCGCAGGACTCAATTAGCTCGAGTTAATATGAGTTCATTCAACTTATTGTGAATCAGCTCGAGTTAATATGAGTCCGTTCGAGGAGCATATAATAATATTATATTATTATATGTTCATATTATGAACCTACTCGAACTACGTCCGTTCGACTTATTGTCAACATGAGTCCAATATTCTGAGCTAATATATAGGCATTGCCGTTGTTGGACTTTATAACACGAGAACGACAAGCAACTTTCGTCGAGGCGCTGTATTCTCAACTTAAAGTCGCACACCTCATTTCTCGCTACCGTGGCTTAAGAGGACTACGTTTTTTATACAATTGAGAGTCTGGGAAATTTCTCGAAGTACGTTTCTAACTTTTACCACCCTCTGCATAACGAAAAGCTGCTCTTGGGTTATGCTACCAAATACTTCCAGTAAGCCACGTATGTTTTCATTTCATCGAAATCGTACGGTATACTCGCCTTGGCGTCTTCAATGCGTTCTGACTCAATCATTTGGGAGACAACTGGCGTTTTCTCACCAGGCAGGAGGACTCGTATCTCTGCGGGGCCTTGTACACAACAGGGGCAATTGTAGACCATCCATAGCAGTCTTGGCGGTAGACCATGAGTAGTGATCTGCCCGCAGCTTCGCAATTACGTCAAACGTGACAAGCTTATCAGCCAAAATCCCCAAACGGACCCAATACCCGACATTTGCACTCCATCCGTCTCGCTGATCCTGAAGCAGAATAAGCTCTTGAAGTAGAATCACTGTGATCATCGGCCCGGGGTAACCAAGCACATCAGCAACGCTCGTCAGTGAAGGACAATATTCCATAGTGATATTAATGAAGTGTGTGAAGAGCAGAGAATGAACATTTCCATTATTTTCCATTACGTCTAGGCGTACATTTGTATGACCTTTTTATGCAAAGAACATTTGAAATTGACGCTCCGTGTGCGGATGCCACGATGTACATGCACCCAGTGCTGCGTTTACTATCACATGCGGGGTTGCGAGTTAGATGGTGCCGTAGCAAGTTGAGTTTTTGATCGCACGCGAACGACATACTTCGAAGTAGAAGTCTCCTAACTATTGTAGCACAACGTAATTGAATCCATCGGGTGGCGAATGGAAGGATAGTACGAAGTTGTGTGTACATGTTTGCAAATTGACTTGCAACTATGTAACACATACTACGTATTATATAGCAGTCTGTAGGTAGGTTTTGGCGCTGTGCGAGATCTGGATCAATAATTGTGCATCCTTTGGCTGTCCAGCATATTGCACAGCGTATTTAAAAATGCTGCAAATACGCGAAAATCATATTCCCGTAGAAAATGAATAATCAAATAGTTAATATGGAATATATTTTTATCGCCTTGTTATTTTTTTACGGATCCCTGCTCATGACAGATCTACTCGACCTAGGAATAATTGGTACTGTGTTACTTTGGATTATGATGTATATTGGATAACTAACCGTCGTCTGGATCCTAACAATCCTATATCCTAAGGTTTACCTTGGGTCGTTCCTCCTTGGTACTGTCTTATCCAGGTATATACCAGAAGGGTAGGGTGATAAAATAGTCTTTGTCGTTGTGTCAACAATATAAAGACACACCTCAGACGTTTTGACTCATAAGATTGCTCTCACTGTTAGGAAGTCATGATCCCTCCTCATCGCAACTACAAGAACTATCGAACCGTATTCCAAAATGGGGTACTACCAAGTAGCTTTACTGTAGTAATTTTGACGCGTAGCTTTAGTAAGTCTCCTTACAGTCCTACCCCGACTGTGTCCATGGTACCTGTATCAGTAATGCCCAAAATCGTACAATATTTGGCATTTACATTTATCGCTACATACCGTAATGCTATATGGTAAGCTAACGCTGACTTTTCTCAAGGTTGTGGCCTTGACAATGACCAGGATTGCGTCCACAGTACAGCCGAATCTCGGCTCCATGGTTAGTATTGTGCCGAACTAGCGTTCCTGTGTGTTGTGGTGACTTGAGGGCGAACATTAGATGAGGTAGTGAAGCTATTCCACATCGAAGCGCTAATGCATCATTAAAATCGCATTTGGTAATGAGTTTGTTCGAGAGCACTTTTCTTTTAGAAGAAACCAAGCCGTACACGTTTACGTGGCCCGTTGACAATGATCCACTCCTAGGTGGTCAGTTCTCTGGATGGTCATGAGATCCCATCAATCGGGGCTGGCCTGCTCCGCCTCGCGGTGGTTGGGCCCGTCCTTGGGGTAAGGTGAGATTCCTCTCCTGCAGGAATTGATCCATGACTGACTGGAAGTATCGCTCAAGTGTGCTCGACGACTCGTGCGGGGGACCACCTCAGGCGACCTGGCTGTCGGGCGAGTCGGGGCCTGAGTCCGCCATGTCGTTTGTGGTGCCACGGCAGCTGATCGATTCCGTAGCAGCTCCGTGCCAGCTGGACTCAGAGGCATGCGCTTCGGCTCGGTCGAGCTGTCCGATATCACTTCCGAAGTGGCTGACTCGTAGGTAGAGGATATAGTACGGTACTTTGGCATTGGAGGTTGACTTTCCTTCGCGTCGTTAGGTTGGGTCGGTTCTGTTGCTTCCTTCTCGCCTGCGATTGGCTTTAGCTTGTTGAACAGCGCGGCCCCGCACGTCGGATCATGTCTAGCTCTAGGCCGAAGAGATCCTTCGCCTCGAACGATCTCTTCGCCGACGGCGAGATCCGCTTCCTGCGCCAGCCGCAACAGGTCCGTGGCAGCCCCCAGCTTGTTCATTGTTAGAGACGAGTATCGATCACGCTATTTATCATCTATAACTCAAGAAAACCTACAGGAAAATACAATTTTAAGTTTTATATGTGTTGCAGCTCAACGAGTTGGTACGTTGTCAACTTCAAGCTGCATTGCTCAAGTGATTTGTGCGATCGGTTGGAAAGTTGTGCGCAGTGGAGAAATAGTGAAGTTGGAGCGTTTGACAGCGCAGTCGTCAGAAAACCTATCTCATGTGATCGAGGTGACCGCTTCACTGAAGGGGTCGCGCCGGATTTGCAGTCAACACTTTAAGCAAACATTTCCCGCATATCACAATGATCCGGTAAGGTGACGCTAGGTCAAGGGGTTTCATGAAGCAAGGTGTGCGTGTCGAGAAACACATTGTGGCAGCTAGCTGGACCGACGGGTCGATTGTCAACATCGTATCAAACGCGGATGCATACGACAACCGTGTTTAGACGTATCAAGAATACTCGTGAGCCTTTTTCCGCTCTGACATGTATTAGCGAGTATAATGAACGATGCAGGGCCTCGACAGACATGACCAAATATGTAGCTGGTTCTCATTATGTGGCGGGCACTCGTTCCAGAAGTGGCACAAGAAGCTAGCGACGTCACGGCTTCATATCGCCAGGTGCAACGCATTCATTTGCGATAAGCTAGTTCGTGGGAATCAACCGAGCGATCTTGAGAGTTCGAAAGAAAATTGCACCGATACTGCTCCTGGCCGCGATAGACATCGAGCGTTGGTTATTTCTCTTGTGCGAGAATTTTTTAGCGGTGTGGAAAAAGTGAGGGTGGAATGGTGTATGCAGCAAGTAAACCAGTGTTTGCTAACACTAATTTGCGCCCCGATACCAGTTCAGATACTGTGACGGCGCTACCGGTCCGCCGGTAACATGCGTGGCGAAGGGGGCATGGCTTGTGCTGAAAGGAAATAACAGAACAAAGCGGGAGTGCATTATCTGTAAGTTTGAATACAGGAATGCGACTAAAAAACAGATTTCTGTATGACGCATCAAGTCGCGCTTTGCAAGCGAGGGTACCAAGGTCGACCACTTGTGTCAGGAGGCCAGTTGGACCTGTTGGCAAAAATTCCACTGCATTTACGTGCTGAAGGAGGTGTATACAGCGGACGGGAATTTGAAAAGGAGCTCACCCATCTACAAGGCGCAGGCTCCCTTTCTGAAGGAACGCCGAGCAGCGAAGAAGTTGCAATCGCAAACGCATGGAAGCACCGCAGATGCAACATTGTTTGCGTTATATGCTTCAGGTTAGCTCATACACAGTAAATTGATGTTTGGTTTTCAGTTAGATCGAGTAAAGTGACATTTATATAAGCCCAGACCGACTCACTGTTCTCGCAGAATTGATAACTTGTCTTTCCTTTGAATAATAATATAATGTTGAGGTGTACTGAGTTACTGGCTCACGCCGAACATATAATACCCTTCCGCCCCGACGTCCTTCTTTTTGACGTAATGCACAGCTGGGTCGATCATTTTTTGGCGTCGATATCGCCGTCTTCGGTTTAGTATGCCTCGTAAGATTAGCGGATATCAGGCCAATGTAGTGTGGCGAGAGCTCATGTATTTCAGACGCCGCAGCGGTGTCCGAAGCAATTAATCCTTTTATGAGCTATGCCCAGCATGAAAATATTTGATTGTTGATTAACAAACAGTTTTGACTCCGAATAAACGATGTATTCAGTAGATGGCGTAAGTCCCTAGAGCCACGACTTTGATCTTCCCGTATCTCGACCACGCATGCAGATTAACCCTTTCGTTACCACCATAGTGTTCTATATTAAGCCGACCATACTTCAATCTAGACAAAATTGAAAAACCGTACCTGATGTCGAGTTCTTTATAATCAAGTCTCACAGGATTCTTCGTTATTATACGATTTATTAATGGAATTCGAGAGGTATGTATGCCCAACCGTACATCGTGTACGGTTCTACTGGGCGTGCAGTGATTCGCTAAAATACGCCAATTTAATGCAAATAAGCTTGTAGCAGGAGTACCGTGAATGCAATATATCGCAAATTAGACAGTAGAGCGTGTACCGTGGGTAACACAGGCCAAATATCTTCAAAGTTCTGCTAGACTATGCCCCACCTAACACTCCACTAAAATGAAAGACCAGCAGGCCATCATGGCGGATACATGCACACAACGATACGACCCGGCCAACCGCCCCAAGCTCGTCCGTCTCTCAGTACACCGCCCCAAGATCATGGTGAGCGCCTAGTCGCTACGCCTGGAGCTAAAGAAGGTCCAGGTTCGAACGAGGACGAACGACTTGACTAGAGGTTCCAGGTGGTGCCACCTTCCAAAGCCGATCCCAGATGAAGCAAGATATCGCGCATCTGCGAGACGGTAGTTGTGCGGCGGATAGGCGTGGGTAGGTTTGGTGGGGCATATCTCGTGAACGAGAAGGTCGTCGGAGGCGTCAATTGTCGGTCTGCAGAGCTGAGGCGCGGGCGTTTGGCTCCTTGACTTCGTAAGGATTCATTCAAAGCGCTAGAAGGCCTGGACATTCTCAGCAGAATGAGCACTCGACCCGCCTCAGTAAGTCGCTCGCGTCGGGGCTGCCACGAAAATCCTTGTCAACGTGTCCGTGGACACCAAGTCTCCCGTGTTTACCGGGAGCTTTCGTGGGCCTTGTGTGAATGGCTAGCGCTTTGAACCTTCGTTTCAGTATTCTGGCTTACATGCTACGGGAATAAAAGAATAGCTTTCCCTCAATCGAAATTATGTCGACCGGAAGCTGGTTGATCGACATCGCTTAGAGTTGATCTACATTGTCCGCACCAATTCCTACTACCTACTAGTACTACCCTCGTATGGTTCTGTCTGCCGAACCTGAACCAAAGGACCCCGCTGCTATATTGGCGCCGCCACATCGACGAAGAATAACACTAGACGCGCATGGGATGAAGCCCATTACGTAGGAGTACAATTATAGTGTAACTAGTAGTACTAGTAGCATAGTGTATTACAACGTGTAATGATCTACCCGGTCAGCAACGCCAGCGGTCAGTCAGTCCGCTTCGATGTCGGAACCGCTGTGTCATGGCTAGCAATGCCGCGGTCAGTAGCATCAAGACCGTGTCGAAACAGGAGCTACTTGAAGGACTATAGCCTGGCCATTCGTAGTGTCCGTACGGAACCGACGGGACTGCCGGCATCGTGCTCATCTGAACCCGCCGGATTTGTAGCCTGCAGCATAGTGTCTGACAGCACAAGAGTCCAGTGCCGAGAAGACCGGCGGATCCGTTTCCAACAGTCTCGGGTAGCATCGTGGCCGACAGCGTCGTGGCCGGCGCGGCAAAGCCTAGCACCACAGCTTCAACCCGAGGAGACCTGCGGCAGTGCTTCCGACAGCGTCTTGGCCAGCTGCGGCTTGGCCCCTTATGATCATTACGGTACCGACGAGCCGGCGGCACCCAATTTGGCAGAGTCTGGCACCAACGTCGTGGCTGGCACCGTCAAGTACGGCATCACGGTAGTCAGCACTGTCAGCTGCGACGTGGCCGGCAGCGCCGTGGCTGGTACCGTCAAGTCAGTTGGCACCGTCGAGCCCGGCAGCTGCGAGTCGGGTAGCGCCGTGGCTGACAGCAGCTCAAGTCTGCAAGTATCGTGGCCGATAGCGTTTAGTCCGGCAGCATCGTGGCCAACCGCGGAGACGTGTCCGGCTGCAGCGAGTCTGACAGCGTCGCGTCTGGATGCACCGAGGCCAGCGGCGTCGAGCCGGACAGCGTCGATCCTGGCAGCGTCGATCCTAGCAGCATCGAGCCTGGCAGCGTCATGCAGCGTTACGGCCGGCAACGCCGAGTCAGTAACGTCGAGTTTGGCAGCGTCTCGGTCGGCAACGTCGAGTCTGGTAAGGTTGAGGCTTGTGGCATGGCCTCGAAGTTGCCGGGGATGCCGTAGGGGGCCAGGATGTATTGGGCTCCGTGATGCCTACCGGCAGCGGAGCGTTGCTGGGCTGCGGGCGGGGAGGGAGGAGGGGTATCCGGCAAATTCGGAAATGAGGATTGAGTTCGCGCGCGGCGCGGTGGATCGGTGGATCCTTTCAGGAAAGAATAACATCCCCACCAATCCCAAACCAGCTCCAATCCATTCCACAAATCGCTGTCAAGTCGAACCTCTGCAGCGAATCAACGTGGAGCGAGGACGCTGGCGAAACCAAAATGCTTGTAAACGCTTGCAAAGCGCTTGGACAAGGCATCAGCTATTGTGAATTTGACATTACTAGGTAGATGAGCCCGTGTCGATCCATTTGCTAGAAGTGGACCATTTCATTTGAACAAACTATTAGCAGAGATTTTTACGGTAGTTGTTGTAAGACTGCAAGCATAACGGGGTAGCGAATGCTAGGCATGTTCGCCAAGCTCAACACAAGAGAGCCGTCATTGGGTTGCTGCCACCCCACCGCCCTTCCGAATGCTCACGAAGCAACCAAGTTAGCATTCCGCGCTCTTACGTATGTTAGCGCGGCTGCTAGTGGATCCTGGAAACGTAATTGGGCCAGCGGTAACTCGGTGCTTAATCTCCCGAGCGATGCTCAAATTTGCTTATGTAACAACGTGAACAAAGGTGACGTCTGCAAATTCATCAAGAAGAAGATGGGGACCAAACTTGGTGACGTGAAGCAGGTCTGCAACGTTGAGCCCGGTTACAGCGGCTGCATTCCGATGGAGAAGGATATATTGGAAGTTAAACTTGCGGCTGCTGGTACTGCTGTCGACAAGTCTCTCTGTGAACACTTTGCCTACTAACACCACGAGCTCAGCCAGATTATTCCGGTTGAGCAATAAACCATATTTGCCGAGGTGCTGCTATGCACGGCCGCAAACAGCACGATCCTAGAATTTATGGATGTGAAATCTGCAAACCTGTGGGGGCTTCCATTCTCGCAAGTCTCCAGAACGACCATATCCTTAAAAGGGCCACGTTCCGCTGCAGGAGTCGAACGACCGCCTCTTAGTGAGGCTACAGAAATCAGGACAACTTCTCCGTTGTTCCGCGCGTTGCTGGTGGGGAGACCACACCGGACAAGCTCATCCGGCACCCCGCAGCTCGATCCATCGGGCTGGTTCGGCTTATTTATCCAATGTGTATCAATAGTCGGGTTATGACCACCAACCGTTTCCTCGTGCCAGCGCTGCATAAACGGTCATAATTTTTTTCTCCCATGCCAACTCGATTTCTGTCTGGTACGGCCGTCCCGGATACGGGTCGTAAAAGTAGACGTCCAGCTTCCTTGAATTTGTATATTTGACGTTGACCATTATGAGCGACCTGTGAATGTCCTTGATGTTGATTGGAAGGATCACAATAGTCATGTCAGACAATTTTTGTGTCTGTTTTCGCTTGGGGAAGCCATTTTTTTGTCAGCACATGCGACGGTAGAATTGGAACGTCAGGCCGACAGCCCGCGATAGCTTGAAGTCCGTAATTAACAGCAGAATCATTTAGCCACACCGTCCCGGCAAGATATCCAACGATTTCCCAGAAGAATATCGTCACTTTCGTTGATGGAACTGAATAGAACGATTGTAGGTAAGCGGATTCAAAGGCAGCAATGACGCCACCCGCCAGTCGATCATGCAGCGCTTTGCCGTTTTCTCTTAATTGCCCACAGGCGCCGACTTCGAACGCAAACAATTCCACATCAACAGCGCTGTTTTTAGACCAGTCTTTCTTCAGCCACATTAAGTCCACGTCCCATAACGTAGTTTGCTTTCTGCAGTTGTAAAAGTTTCTCATAGCATCGCCACAGTTGCTGCAAGATAACACGTATGTCACAATTATTAGTACTGGTTACATTCCGCCAACGCAGCACTCAAATATACTTACGTCAAAAAACTCGGCCCAGACGCCTTGAGTTTCACAATTTTCTCTCGCACATTGCTCGGGCTTGAGTCGACATGAATTAGCTCATGTTTCGCCTGGGATGGGTTGGTTCCTGACATAGCAGATATGCCGGCAAGAAGCGCTGCCGACATGGATTTTACTAGACCATCTGGGATGACAAATGCATGACAGCATGCTCGTGCAACGGCGCTGGATGTGACTTCAACGATAGGCGCCCGGTCTTTAAGCGCTCGTTTCCTCATCGTTGCTGGATAGCGGTCTATCATTTCATCCACGTTTTGTAAGGAGTTCGTGTGTTTGGTCCAGTGCACAAACTCAGCAATTTTTGGTGGAGCATTTGCATCGAGAGGGGAACCATCCACGTATCTTCTGTTTGAAGATTTGCTTGCCCAATACAATACTTTCTCTCGCTTGGGGTTCTCTTGGACCACAGGGTTCGGAAGAGGAATCCGTCACGTCGATCTCACTCGGGTCAAATGGCCTTGGAAAATGCACCAAAGAGCTGGGTTTTATTCCAAAAAAGGCTATCTTTAGCCGCGACTCTGTGAGTCTTAATTCCTTCATTAAAACACTTGGGTCAGGTTCTTCATTCCTGGCAGCGTGACTTGGTTGTTCCCACGTGGCTACGTCGTGTAAAATCGCTGCAAGGTCGACGGAATCAATCATACCTAGAGTTTCTCTTGATTCGTCCTTCTCAGCATCTAAATCTTTAGGATTTTCTGCATCTTCACTTCGACCTCGCTGAACGAGCTTCTGGCAAAAACCAAGTGCAGGGTAGAATTTCTCACTCCCTAAATTCTGTAGGTACGTAATTACAGGCTGGAAACAGGATACAGCGACATAATACTTCTCCCGGGATGACAAAATTGCCAAATTTCCGCGCTGCTTGCGCTGGAGATGGACAATCGTGACGTTCTTAACCTTCCGGGGGATCTCACCACGATACTCGGATCGCATGTTGTGTGTTGTTGAATTAGCCTCCGTCGAATTTGGTTCAGGATCATCGATAGACTCACTCGTCCTACTTTCGCCCTCGTCACCTAACGGTGCCTTCATGCTACAGGGTTTGCTTATCATTAACACGTCCACAACGTCATCTGTAGCGGAAGCGTTCTTGTCGATCTCATCATCCAATCCAACTGCGTGCTCCATGATCCACCTTGTCGTTAATAACCCACTGCTAGTTCATTAAACCGCTTGCCTTTATGAGTGACAACCATAATGTGTTCGCACGGAAGATGGTGGCTTGTATAAAACCAGCACGAACAAGACCACCGGTCATCGTTACAGATAAAACGACGTCCGTTCGAAAGCACTTCCCAATCACAAGAGCTTGGAACGGGGCTCAAATTCATGTTCGCGCCGTGGATCATAAATATATCCCACCACACACCTTCGCAAGCACAAAATCGCTCAAAATTCCAGACACTTTCCATAAAATGAGAGGCACACTGGCAGGTGAGCGCGAACTTCTATCGCTGCATGCAAATCCATGAGCTATTTGGCTCAGCACATACGCTTGGTGCTGCAGAAGTGCAGAAACAGACTTGTCAATACTTTTTTCGCTTTCCCAGAACCATCTTGAGCTGGTTCCAATTCGATTCAGTTCGATTAGTTGTTGTATTTCCAGTGCTGAAACATTTGCTGCGCTCAAAGTTCGCCCACATCGGCAACTACATCTTCCAGTTTTTATCAAAATAGTTTTTGACACCCTCTCTATCGCCTGCCTCACAGAAAGTAGCAAACTTAGAGTATATCTGCTCAAAACGGTCCCCGTCGAGCTAATTTATACACATGTCAGTGACTGAATAGTACCCAAATTCACAAAAAAAAAACTACGATTTACATACCTGTACAGCATGTCGGCGAAAAACTTCTGAATCTAATCTTTCTCCGACGCGCTGAGGCGAAAGCGGCGCTTTCAGAGTAGCTTTTTCCAAAACGCGACCGCGTGAAACTGGCATAGCAAAACCCAGGCGGAGGGAAAACACCTGTTCAACACTCTCCACTCAGTGAAGTGTTTGTCAATGACAAACGACTGAACATCTCTCCATTTGTCATTCTTCTTCTTGAAGTAGTCGAATATAGCTTCCATTGTCTCGGCCCTTTCGTTTAATGCCATGAAGTCAAATACCGGAACACCGCGACCGGACGGAGTTGTGGCAACCAACGACCCTGTAAAAGCCATGAACACCACAAATATATGAGCACTTCTGTTTAGAATACAAGTCACCGGAATAGATATCGTTTTACCTAGGTGAAACCCCAAATTATTGGTTAAATGCGTCCAATCCATTGCGAGAGTTTGCCCCCATTGCTTAAAGCAGACCTTCTGTGCAGCTGTCTGGATGACGATGCCAGAGTTCAGATCTAGCTGGTCTTGGATCAGCATCACATCGTTGTCTTCCACCTGCACAAGGGCGTGTAGAAGTTTTTTTAGGCGCTCCTGGCTCGATTTGTTGTTGCCGATTCGTTTAAGTAAGTTCTTCGTCTCTTGGGGGGTAAGCTTTCGACCTTTATACACGTACCAACACAATTAGGCTTTATTGAGCATAATCCAGAGCGTTCAAACACTAGTGCACACTTGCCTAAATGTCTGCCAAAAAGTTCCCGATATCCCTGGCGCTTGCTTTTGCGTCTGCCAATAATGACGCTGTCTCAGCGATAGGCCCATCTAAAGGGATGTCCTTCACGCGCGTGCGCTTTTCTCCAATGGTTGTGTGGTTATGTGTCCGATACTCACTCTCGATAAAGATTCGCCAGCTGTCACAAGTGCCAGTTTCTTGCGGGGCGACGTTCATCAAGCGCGCGGTGAAGCGAGCCTTGCATCCGATGTATCCCGAATTTGGTTGCGGTCACCTTTGACTCTGGATTCTTGGTAAATTCCGTTCTCACAATAGAAGTTCCGAAAGCTAAAACCGAGGTTATCTGGGAGCTGATCCGAATATAATTTAAGTGTTCATCGACATAATTTCGTTATCAATCTGCTCCGCAACATCGAAACTAATATCAAGGAGCGTACTCATTGTAGTCAGATACAGTCTCGCTCGTTCTGACTCGATAATGAGTCTTTATAGCCTTCTCGTATTTAGACACAGCTTCGCGGATACTGTCCCAGGTTGTGTGAGCGAGGCGTGGCATGGGAGGGATGCGGTTGTCAACAGCGCGATGCGCTTGTTCAATTTTCGCCCGATCTCCAGTCGTCTTTCCCCCACGATCACGGAGTATATTCTCTTCGAGGTTGAGCAGTTGTGGAGGGCAAGTATCACCAAGCGTGTGACTAGAGTTGCCTCTCGGGCGCTTGCTTTTGACGTCAATATCTTCGTAGCAGTCGGCCTTGCGCTTTTTGCCTTTTTGATATTGCACAATCAAGAATGTTAGCGTTGTTGTTAGCAAAAGTCCATGCAAACGTATACTGAATAAGTAGTTTACCTTCTGTATTATCGTGGGGATGTTCCGATTCTTGAGCTTGTGATTCAAGAACCGCCTCTAGAATAAGAATTCGAAGTTGTTACTCGATGGAAAAAACTTCTGATCGCACTCAACTTCATTACCTCTCTTCTTAGCAGAAGCTCCAACTTTTCTGGCCCGGTTTGGGTCTCTCTGCTTCTTGGTGCCACGAAGCCCACCCACTTTACGTCTACCTGTGCGCGCTGGTCCAATGTCGCCCTGCGCGACCTGCGATGTAGCAACTGTCTCCCCCATTATATCGATAATATCAGACAAACAGTAATGGCGTAAGTATTGCTACTCACCGTCAACACTTGCCCCGGCGCTCTCCATAGCGTTTGCATCGCTTGCGATCGAGCCTACATCATTATCTTCAGAGGCCTCCATACTCCCTGCTTCTAGATGATGGCATGACACAATAAGTTTTACATCCACATTTTAAGGCACGATCACCAAGTGCACACCTCGCCCTTTCTTTCGTTTCGCCGTGGTACGGCTCGGGTTGCTATCGCAGCTACTACTGCCACTTGGTCGCCTTCCTGTCCCTGTGTACGCCAAATGAGTTACAGTTACAAACTCTACCACGCCTAGGCAGCGCTCTCTGCATGACTTCGCTTGGCTAAAAGCGCTTACCGTTCGTGCTCATGGCGTCTCGAAGTGTGATACCCGATGTGATACCCGCCAGTCAATACTGCCAGTAATACTGGTGTTAACTGGTACAGCCATCCTGACTATTCAAACGACTCTTTCACACAGCGACTTTACCTTTTAGCGACTTAACAGCGCATAAAATCGCTTGAAACTGTCTCAGTTTTGTCTCAGCCTAAAGTCGCTTTAACTACTCCGGTACGAGGGCGGCAATGACGGCACCAAACATCATTATGCCACGATCCTTTCTTCGCCAGGCCGTCAAGATCTATCATGTACTTCATCATGACAGCCGACAGTCCGCAACACACGTCCAAGTGGCTGAATCGAAGGCGGTATCGAGCTCCGGTGTGTTGCCATGCAGGACGCTGGGGATCTGAGCGACGCTGGTGAAGCAGATGAGCTCGTAGGCACGTACGAGTGCGAGAAGGTGATCGAGTCGCCTGAGCTGAAGGCGCACTTCAACCAGCTCAAGAACACCAAGGAGACCCAGAAGGGGGGTTTAAATACACACCGTGCGCGACCAGCGAATGCCCACGACCTTCGTAGTGAAGGTCAATAGCGGCAGCAGCAGCCCCATCGGCACCGAGTCCTCGTCTCCGACATCTTTGTCCTCTATATTGGCCGATCTGGACGATACGGAGTGGAGGGGTGGCGCTGTGCACTACGGCGAGCTGCAGCTGGACAACTTCAGCATCGTCGAAAGCTGCAACGGTATCGAGAAGATCTCATGGTTCGTCACGCAGAAGATGTGTTTGACCTCTCGGTCGTGCTGGAGCAGAGGAACTGGATGGCCGGTCCATGCTTGGGGTCTGCCCCATGAACAAGCGCAACGACGACCTGATCGATGGCTGCTGCCTCAGCGGCGACGAGTAGAGGCTGCCGACCTTCAAGGTCAGAGGAGAAGACGGCATCATCTACGAGCTGCTGCCTCCCACGGACATTTAACAAACTATAACATCGTCGCCCAGGAAGGTGTGAGCCCCGCATCTTCAGGGGTAACAGCTGCTCCCGACACAGGCCTGAGAGGGCAATAGTGGCAGTAGCATTGGTACACGTTATACCCATTCTTAGGCTAACATACGTAAGAGCGCGGAATGCTAACTTGGTTGCTTCGTGAGCATTCGGAAGGGCGGTGGGGTGGCAGCAACCCAATGACGGCTCTCTTGTGTTGAGCTTGGCGAACATGCCTAGCATTCGCTACCCCGTTATGCTTGCAGTCTTACAACAACTACCGTAAAAATCTCTGCTAATAGTTTGTTCAAATGAAATGGTCCACTTCTAGCAAATGGATCGACACGGGCTCATCTACCTAGTAATGTCAAATTCACAATAGCTGATGCCTTGTCCAAGCGCTTTGCAAGCGTTTACAAGCATTTTGGTTTCGCCAGCGTCCTCGCTCCACGTTGATTCGCTGCAGAGGTTCGACTTGACAGCGATTTGTGGAATGGATTGGAGCTGGTTTGGGATTGGTGGGGATGTTATTCTTTCCTGAAAGGATCCACCGATCCACCGCGCCGCGCGCGAACTCAATCCTCATTTCCGAATTTGCCGGATACCCCCTCCCTCCCTCCCCGCCCGCAGCCCAGCAACGCTCCGCTGCCGGTAGGCATCACGGAGCCCAATACATCCTGGCCCCCTACGGCATCCCCGGCAACTTCGAGGCCATGCCACAAGCCTCAACCTTACCAGACTCGACGTTGCCGACCGTGACGCTGCCAAACTCGACGTTACTGACTCGGCGTTGCCGGCCGTAACGCTGCATGACGCTGCCAGGCTCGATGCTACTAGGATCGACGCTGCCAGGATCGACGCTGTCCGGCTCGACGCCGCTGGCCTCGGTGCATCCAGACGCGACGCTGTCAGACTCGCTGCAGCCGGACACGTCTCCGCGGTTGGCCACGATGCTGCCGGACTAAACGCTATCGGCCACGATACTTGCAGACTTGAGCTGCTGTCAGCCACGGCGCTACCCGACTCGCAGCTGCCGGGCTCGACGGTGCCAACTGACTTGACGGTACCAGCCACGGCGCTGCTGGCCACGTCGCAGCTGACAGTGCTGACTACCGTGATGCCGTACTTGACGGTGCCAGCCACGACGTTGGTGCCAGACTCTGCCAAATTGGGTGCCGCCGGCTCGTCGGTACCGTAATGATCATAAGGGGCCAAGACGCAGCTGGTCAAGACGCTGTCGGAAGCACTGCCGCAGGTCTCCTCGGGTTGAAGCTGTGGTGCTAGGCTTTGCCGCGCCGGCCACGACGCTGTCGGCCACGATGCTACCCGAGACTGTTGGAAACGGATCCGCCGGTCTTCTCGGCACTGGACTCTTGTGCTGTCAGACACTATGCTGCAGGCTACAAATCCGGCGGGTTCAGATGAGCACGATGCCGGCAGTCCCGTCGGTTCCGTACGGACACTACGAATGGCCAGGCTATAGTCCTTCAAGTCGCTCCTGTTTCGACACGGTCTTGATGCTACTGACCGCGGCATTGCTAGCCATGACACGGCGGTTCCGACATCGAAGCCGACGGAGCCGGTGCACTCTGCCTCGTCGTCTGGGCTAATCAGCTCGGTAGGAATATGGCAGTAGATAAGCAACGATGTACTGGTAGCAGTTCAATAAGGGCTGCGTTATCGGGGGCAGTTTACATTAGAAAAAAATTGCTTACAACCTTCAACCTTCATGGTTATTCCATCAAGAAAGATGCACCATCTAGAATTCATTTACTAGAATATACTACTACTAGTACTACTAGTGATGGCAGCGTTGTCATAGTAGCATCTACACCTACCTTGATGCGAAAATGATGGCAAGAAGCATCTTGGCGTCCATTCGTGCCAGTCAAGTAAAGAGCTATCATGGTTATCATTCTCGCAATCCCAGCTGTGACCAAATAGCCGCCCGCTATGCAGCAACCTGTACTATGAACATCCCCGGGAGCCGGTCGCTCACTTTGGCTTGGGCTTATTACTGTTCATATCTTCAGGCAGGGGAGCCCAACAGCGAAGTTGATTTTGGGGCAGATGCCCGACACGCGAACACAGGCGACATTTGCATGCAGTACAGTGGGAGGACGCCTCCATGCCAGGCGCACGGCAATGATGTTGTGGTGGAGCAGCTGCAAGAAAAACCAGATCGGGTTCGTGGATCGAGATTGACCTCGGATCGAACCTCAATCCAATGTGGATCGGATCGAGATCGAGCTTCGATCGGATCGAGATCACTACAAAGTCGATCTGATGCAGTAGGCTATCAGAGCACAAATGCGGCGTCGGTGTGTTCGTAGGTTGACGTCGCGTTTTGCCCGGAACTTCACTATCGTAATTCCGAAGTAGAAACACACAGTAAGCAGAAGCAAACAGTGAGTCGTGTTGATCTTGGCCTTGAGGGCTTAGTTGACAGTTCGTGCGAGGGTTGCCGTCTCACACTACTAGTCGTGGTTGTTGGCCTGCGCGGGGATGGGCTTCTCACGCTGCCGGTCGTCTTCTTCTTCTCTTCCTCCTTCTCGGTCGTGCGTGACCCTTACGCATGTCGTCGCACGCCTGCCGTCTCGTCCGTCGGTCACGGGGCCCTGTAGCTAGCCTGGTCACGACGTGACTCGGTTTATAGTGCCGACCTCTTCGACACTCTGAGTGGGGGTGAGCTCACGGACCTTGGGCTGCAGCGCCTCGTATCGTTGGAGCGATCGAGGTCGGTTCTTCTACAGCTTCGGGCCTTGCGTGCGATACGGCGACCTTAACTCGTGTTCCTGGAGCTGGTCGCTTGGTGTAAGTCTCAACTCGTAGAACCGAAGGCTGAGTGTGAAAGACGAACTCTGTATTTGGGCGCAAATTGCAAACTAAACTCTCTATCTCGCCTTCGCTACGTGACACGTGTCCGTGTCCAACCATCGTTCGGGGAACCCCCGTGGGCCCATCCCGACCTGCATCTTACAACCAGTCAACATCGTAGTGTCGCACGTCCAACCCGCGACATCGATCGACCAATCTGGATCGCGATCTTGGTCGGTCGGCCTGGATCGCGATCTCGAATGATCCCGATCGCCCCGGTTTGGATCGGGCTTGGTTGCTCGTGACCGCGAGTCAACTGCGATCGCGAGTCGCGTCTTGATCTCATGAGCTTTATCCGGCGCCGCCGGATGTGGGCTCTTGGCTACATCGAACTTCGATTGAATACCCTTTCAACTTGATCGTATCCGTTCAGAGACCTCTGATCCCATTGTCCCCGAAAAAATCATTTCTGACTCTTCCACAACCGCCCCGCCGCCGCAAACGCTCACTCCACAGGTGAGCCGTGAGCGTTGGAACCTCAACACTTCCTTCGTCGCTCTCCAGCATGAAGTCTCTCGACAGCGCGTTAACCGCAGACGACCTTCACACCGTGGTGGCCGCGATGGCCAACCGTCTGCGCGAGCTTGAGGCGCGACTGCCGCATCCTTCGACTCTACCCGGGAGTGAGCAGCACACCGATAGGGTTGATGGCGGACAAGCCAAGGCCTTGCCGGCCTTTGGCCATTCAGACAATTCGCCTGCTGGATCGGTAAAGGCCTCGAGCGTGTCGAGCCCGAACGACGCTTTGATCCAGCCGACCGAGACGGCCACGTTAGAGCCGACGAGAGCACGCAACGAGCCGGATCGAGTCAGCCACGCTGTAGCCGAACACGCGCCGGCCGTACTGGGGAAGACAGCTACGCCTGAGCCTGCAGCTGCGCTGGATCGAGATGTCTGTCTTGGGGTGGGGCATCCGCTGATCAAGTCGAGCGTCACGCTGGTTAATGCGATCAAGTCTGTCGCGTTGGAGTCGCGCGTCACGCCGATCGAACCGAGCATCCCGGCCACGTCGGAGGTGAGCAGCACGCCGAGCAATCCAAGTAACTTGGCTTCGTCGGAGTCCAGCAGCGCGTCGATTGAGCCGATCCACTTGGCTTCGTCGGAGTCCATCGGCGCGCCGATCGGGCCGAGCAACTTGGCCACGTCAGAGTCCAGCAGCGCGTCGATTGAGCCGATCCACTTGGCTTCGTCGGAGTCCATCGGCGCGCCGATCGGGCCGAGCAACTTGGCCACGTCGGAGTCCAGCAGCGCGTCGACTGAGCTGAGCAACTCGACCTCGTCAGAGTCGAGACCTGATGCGGAGGCTTCGATCGCCGCGTCCACTTTACGTTCAATCCTGCACACTACAGTGACACCGGAAGATATGCATGCCTCCAAATCCTCGATCGCGATCGGGTTGCCCCAGGATCTCATCGTCAATCGTGGCCGCCATGTAACCTGGGCTGAATCCACCAAGGAACGCCGGGATGGAGGCACTACCGCGACCGATTTGGTCAATCCTGGCCTGGTGCGAGAAGCACTGGCGGCGCAGGACGACGACTCTGGGCCTCTCGACCTGGATTTCACGCTTCGTGCAGCGGTGGCTGATCGCGATCGGGCTCTGAAGTCCGCGGCGCTTGCCTCCGAGAGGCTCCAACTCGTGCTGGAAGATCGAGATCGTGCCCAAGAGGCTGCGACCCGTGCTGAGAGAGCCAATGCCTTGTCCGACGCCAAGCTTGAGTCCCTGGAGAGGGAGTTCGCCGATGCGGTCACCGCCCTCGCGCAGGTACAGGAGGAGAAGGATCATACCGCGTTCCAGGTGAGCAGGATGAGCCAATCTCTGCAGCGAGCTTTTCTCCTACGCGATGCTGCGAAGCGAGAACTGGAGCACGCCCAGGCCGAACTGACCCGAGAGCGAGAGAAGCATGCCCATCGTGAGGAGATTCTGCAAGCTGAGCTCGGTAGTCTTCGAGATGCTCTCAACAGCAAGACGGAGGCCTGTGTTGTGTCCGACCGTGTCAGCCGTCTCCTTGTCGATCGCCTACGGGCTTCAGCAATTGCTGCCGGCGGCATCTGGTCGCACAACGGACTCGTGGAGGAGTTGAAAACGGCTGTGGAGGCCGATTAGCGTAGTCAACGGGTAGACTCACCGAATCGCGATCCACCGCCATCTCAACTGATGGCAGGCTGCATCGTTTCGGATGACTTCGGTCGGGAGGTGGGCTGCCATCCGATCGACCAATCGGCGCCCCATGATCGGGAGGAGTTCCTCGCATCACCCGCATTGTCCTCTCACTCGGATTCGTCTGCATCCGTGATCATGTTGACGCCACCTGCCGCTACTTCCTCGTTGACACCAAGTCGTGCGTCTTCCCTTAGACGGAGCTCGCGTCAAACCTCTGTTGCAGACACCGCAGCCTCGGACAGCGCAGCCGATGCAATCGCTGCGAACGCTCCTCCTTCTGGTGAGCGTATGAGCAACCATATTTCCCATAGCCAGTGACTAACATTCGTGTCGTGATTCTTGGTCGTAGACCCTACACGTCGATCCGTCAAACGGAAGGTGCTCACGAGCCAGGACATGGACGACGAAGGCGAGATCTCTGCGGCATCTGGATGTCCCTCCTCGCCGGGTACGCCGCAATCTACTCCCAAACGAAGTCGGATCCGTGTCAGTGGGCAGGGTCAGAGGCCCAGGTTTCCGTTGGATCGCGATCCAGCTGATCGCGATGACCAAAGTACGATCGAGCTGATAGACCGCCCCACCACGCAGCCAAGAGCCGGGGCTCGTGAGCCGGATCCGGAGTGGTACCGCCCTGGTCAGCCGTAGTGTGGTCGCTGGCGCTAGCCTCAATCTCGCTGGCTCAGCTTCGGGACCTGGTCCTTCCTCCGCACGGTTGGCTCCTACCCGACAAACCCGTTGCAGAGCCCAGCGAGTGGAACGCTGGCCTAGTCACGCCCGAGCAGATCGAACAGCTTCACGCCACCAAACCCTGGTTGTACCTGGTATGCATGCCCGAGCCGTTGACATTTGCCCCCGAAGACGAGCACTTCCGGCCTCTTCTGGAATTCTACCAAACACATCTCGAGAAATGGGCTCGATCTTACTGGGAGTATACGCACAGTCTGCCATTCGGGCGGAGTCCGACACTCAAGCGCATGCGCAAGGCGGAGACAAACCGCCGAGGTCACGCCCGTGAACACCTCGCGAAAGTGTTCGAGATTCTACTGGAACTCTTCCGTCATGGTTTCGCCGACCTCGATGTGCTTCTGGATCCTTTCATCTTGGCGTTCCCACGTCGAGGAGTAGCGTTGACTTGGTTCCCAAGCGCGGAAGCTTCTACGCTTGAAGACGCACTCTGGATCGCAGACGAAACTGATCCCTGGCGCCGCTTCTACAGACCTGCCGACTGGCCCCAGAACGCCCACTCTGCATCCTTGGTGGGGCATCCGGCCAACCGCCTTGGCCGGCTTAAGCACAAGTTCACGCGCTGACGGCGCTGACGTGAGGCGACGTTCGTTATTCACATCGATACTCGCTGCGCTAAAACCACCCATACACCATCTTCCACGATGACCATCCGATCAGCTCGTTCTTCTTCACACACACCCTCTTTTTCTTTTTTTTCGTTGGGTAGCCAGCATGCTTCCTCCACACTCGATTAGTGCTGAACATCTCGATCTTGCGTGGATCCCGATCCACCGATGATCGGCTTCCGATCCATACCCGATCGAACAAATTCAGCTCCAATTCAGCTGACGTATACAACCGCTATTCCACTTCCTTGAGACCCAGGTTGGAGCCCGACTCATTACCGTCTCGCTTCCGCCTTGATCAATTCTCGATCCGATAACCATCCGATTCCTGTTGGCCCGCGACTTGGCCTTCAACTTCGATCTCAAGCGACCAGATCCGAGCTCGCTACTCTGAATCTGGCGCTGCTGCCTCTTCATGCGATTGCATCACGTGAAATCGGTTCCGCTCGGCACGAGAACGCATAAAGTCCATCAGTAGACCTCCACAGTTGAGGTCTGATTCACACACCCAGATTAGCTCCTCGCGATCTTTCCGCTTGACCTTATAGTCACGTTGAACGCGACCATATCGCGTAGCGCGCCCCTCGCGCATGTCCACAATGGCCTTCACCTCGAACTCGTCTTCAGCTAGCTGCGCGCTGGACCAACTGTCCTCAGGCAGCAGTTCTTCATCGAAATCGAAGCGTCGATCGGGACGGACAGTAAGCTCTAGTGTCGGGCGTGATGGGAATTGGCGAACCAGCTTCAGCTTGGATATATGTACGAGGGGGAAGAGATGGTACGGCGTCCCGGTAGTTGCAAGCCGGGCCGTGTATGGATTCACCAGTTCATCCACTCGAAAAGGTCCATGCCATAAATGCGCCAGCTTCTTCGCGTAACCTGGTTTGACTCGATCGAGATACAGCCACACCTGAGAACCCGTCTCGATTTTGTGGTCCGTGCACGCTTCGTTGTTCAGTTCCGCACGCCTTGACACTGCCTCTCGAATCGCCTCGAGTGTCTGAGCCCGGGCGGTCTTGTAGTGTCGTTGGATCTCCAGTCGCCATCGCCGAGCTTCCACATCCTGGCGTCTTAAGTTGCCCACCGACAATGCTGCTTCTAGGGTCGTACGCGGGTCCCACCCATGAACAAGGTAAAACGGAGTTTCGCCCCGCGTACGGTCCTGCGAGGTGTTAAGGGCGAAGGTAAGCCTCTCGGCGTACTGATCCCAGTCTCGCTGATCGATATATTGGATGTACATCTTGATCGCGCGCGTCACGGTTTGCACCATTCGCTCCGCGGCCCCGTTAGGTTGAGGGCGATATGCCATCGTAGCGCGCTGGCGCTGGCCCATCAGGCGGTTGAATGCTCGGAAGAAATCTGACATGAATCCTGGTTCTCGATCGTGGTGGATTGCCTCACTCGCTCCAAATCAACGAAATACCGCCTCTTCGTAGGCTTCCGCGATCGTCTCAGCCGACCGAGATGCGTTCGCACGTACTATCACGAAACCGGTAAATAGATCCACCCACACTAGCAGCTCCGTGTTGCCTTTGTACGATGCCGGCAAAGAGGGAATATGGTCCATCGCGATCACTTGAAACGAATATGTGGCCACAATGTTTCCCGGTGACTCCGCGCGAATCGTTGGACGACCCTTGCCAGTCTCACAGTCAACACACTTCCCGACGTACCGCTGAACACTTTTATATATCCCCGGCCAGTGGAAGTGTTTTCGAACTCGCTGGTACGTTCGACCAACGCCCTGATGACCTCCTTCCAAACTGGTATGATACTGCTGTAGAACATCATCGTGAAGGGTCTCTGGGATAACCAGCTTCAGGATCGAGTTCCGATCGGAAACGTCGTGATCGCCTCGGGAGTAGTAGTAAAGTAGGCCGCCTTCGCCTTCTTCGTACTGGTACGCTAACTTGCTGCAGGTTTTCGCTTCCTTCCTGCTCAATGGCTCCACGTCACCACGGAGGTACTTCTTCAGATCGGCGATCCACTTCTCCTCATCCTGGGCCACTCGGATACGATCGAAGCGCATCTGTTGTTCCAGACCTTCGCTCAGAACCCGAGGCGATACGGGCTAATTTTGCCTCTGCCGCGCCGCTGCAGCTCGTGTCATTACAGCAACGTGTCTAGCTTCTGTGTGCCGGTTTGTGAACGCTGGATCGGCTTCCTCGGGACTTGGGCCGAGCTCAGTCAGATCTCGATCAAGGCCGATCGGATCGCGATCGGGCCCGATCGCGGCTGGATCAAGATCATACTCCACTCGCTGCTTCACGACCTCGGGGAGCCGGTTCAGAGTTTTAAGATCGTCTAGGTCGTCCTGGGCTGTAACGCGTACACCTGCCTGTCGCTGCAACGCCTGTCCCGCCAGAAGATCAGCGCTGGCGTTCCATTCCCGACGCACATGATAGAGCTCCTGATGAGGCCAACCCTTCAAAGCGGCCCAAGCTCTACCCCTCAGCAAGACTAGTCCCGGGGATTTGCAATCCATTTCTCCCCGGAGTTGCCTAATCACCAAGTTCGAATCTCCACAAACCACCAACCGACGAACCTCGATCTCTCCCAGCAACCGGAGCCCCAGCAACAGTCCACGGTACTCAGCCTCATTCACAGTCAGAACTTGATCATACTCCGATTCAGCTTTCACGACATCCCACTCGGGCAGCTTCCAGATCACTGCGCTGAACGCCCCCCCCCTCTCGCTTCGACTTGGCCGATCCGTCGAAGCTGAGGGCATGGAGACTCTCGTCCACCCCACACGCGGAGGAGGCATGATCGAGATCTTCGCAGGTCGTTTACGGGGCGATATCGCTTCGAGTGCGGCGTCGACGGATGCCCTCGGGGTAATACTTGCTGCAATCGCCCCGAGTATCTCTTCTTCACCTCGATCGGATTTTTAGATCTGGAGTGACCATGTCGACAGCCTAGCCGCCCACTGCGACAAACGCCCCTGCAACCCGTTCGATCTGAATAGCCACGCCAACGTCGTTCGCCTCGTCAACACTCGGATCGTGCGGCTCGTCAGCATAGTGAAACACCCGTCCAACACCTGCAGAAGCGCGAGGATTTCCTTTTCCACTGGATCGTAGTTCAGCTCATTGGGCTTCAGCGTCCTGCTGGTAACTTTCACGGGCATGTATACTCCATCATGTATCTGCGTCAACACCGCGGAGATCGCCCACCTGTTGGCATACACGATCACGATCGGATCGCGATCGGGGTCGAAATGGCGCAGGATCGGAGCATTCGCGATCTTCTTTAAAACATCAAACGCGGTCATCGCGTGCGACCACTTTTCCGATTCGAGATCCGGGGCACGCCGAACTCAGCGAAGTCGTCCTCCGCGAGTGCGTACAGAGCAGTCGCATACACCGCGAAATCGGGCATGAAACGGTGATAGTAATTGAGACTGCCGAGGAACGATTGAAGCGCCTTCAGCGTCCGCGGAAATTCGATCGACAGAAGTGCTTCCAAGTTCTTCGGTTTGGCAGCCAATCCTTCGGTCGACACCGAGTGACCCAAATAGTCCACCTTCGCCATTCTCCAGTAGCTCTTCTGGACGCTAATCGACAAATTCCAACGTTCACAGGCATCGAGAAGGCGCTCCACCTTGGCGCACAGATCATCCCACGAGGTTCCACCGATCAAGATATCATCGATGTATGATCGACGCCCTAGGATCGACGGTCGGCTCGGATCGTCGGCTTCTCCTTCGGTGAAAACGTCCTGTCCGGCGGCACTCGGGATCTTACGGAACCCATACAACGCGTTGTCGATCAGGCGCTGGTAGATCTGCGGGGCATTCTTCAATCCGAACGGCATACGCAACCATTCAAACAGCCCAAACGGTGTGATAAAAGCCGAAATTAGCCGGGCCCGATCCGTCATGGGAACGACCCAGAACCCACTCGCCATATCCAGAGAGCAGTACCAGAGATACGGCTGTAAATCCTCCAGCAAGTCATTGATGAGTGGCATCGGATACACCATCAGCTGCGTCAGGCTGTTGACCACTCGGTAATCGATGCAGAGTCGGATGTCAACCCCATTTTTCTTGACAGTGACCACGATCGGAGAGGCCAAAGGCGAGATCGAAAGCTGGATCATCCCTGCGCGTAGCAATCCCTTGAGTAGCTCAGATACTTTCTCCTTGAACTGCGGCCGGATCTTGCGTACCCGTTGAGCCACTGGTTTAGCATCGCCGACGTCAATGTCGCACACAACTCCGATTGCCGCCGGTGGAAGCGCATTCCCCTTTCCAATCATCCACTTCCGTCGTTTCCAGATAATCGTACGCAGCTTGGCTTCCTGATCTGGCGTAGGTCCTTCTTCCGACAACTCAATCCGGCCAATCTTGATGCCTTCAATCTTTACCTCCGCCGTCAACGACACTTCGGGTGGCACCGCGAGCTCTAGATCGAGTTCGTCCGCGAAGACGTCGGACCCCTCGTGATAGTATACCTCGTCTTCAGCCTCACTCGACTTCCCTTTGTCCATTTCGCTTGATGGGTCCTGCTCAGCACTCGTCGTCGCTCGATCCAGGTTTGAGCGGCTTAATCGATTCCCACTCGATGGGCGCGAGCGGTCTCTCTTGATTGCCACTTCTTCACTGGGCCGGGCTTCAAACCCGCGATGCCGTGGGACTTCTTCGACCCGGATTGGATCTCTCGTGGCGCCGCTTGGAGAATCGCGATCGCAGTCTAAGGTAGGTTCATCGCGAATACCGGGCTTGATCTCGATCGGGACACGTAGATCGACACGTGATTGAGTCGAGTCGGATTTGTCCGGATCGCCCGAGCAGGAGGAAGCCATCGTCTTTGTTGCATTCGCCAGGATCGAGACGTCTTCGAGTGCAGTGTCTTGTTCGTCAGTCTCTGCTCGATCGAGTCTTGATCGGGTTGGGTCGACTTTGGCCACACTATCACAGCGAGCCGGCACGTCGTC
The DNA here is from genome assembly GCA_024211575.1 of Phytophthora melonis. Taxonomy (NCBI): domain Eukaryota; phylum Oomycota; class Peronosporomycetes; order Peronosporales; family Peronosporaceae; genus Phytophthora; species Phytophthora melonis. Next base: position 58,945 of record JAMXKT010000051.1, read on the forward strand.
TCGGACCCGCGGGGGCGAAACCGTAGCTATCATGTGCTTAGTCCTCTGGCTGCTTCCCTTCGCCGCCTCATGCCCATCATCCGTCGTTAGCTCCGATCTCGAGTGCAACGCGCCGGTCTTGATCGAGTTCGCAGGGCCAGATCTCGATCGGGACTCATTCACCTCACGTCGGAGAATTGCCGTCGGAGTAGGGTACGACGGGCGGATTGTCATTGGGGATGTCTCCACCTCCGCCTCCGCAACGTTCGGAAACTCGCACGTTGCTTCGCAAGCGCGATTCTGCCACTCCTGGTATCGACGTGATCCAACTCGAACAAACCCATAATCGCGAGGTAGCATGTCGACTGTCATCCAGACACCTAGCTTGGCGTCCGTCCCCAGTGTCACCGGCGATTCACCAATATTGGTAACTCGAAGGTAGGAGGGCTTACCGGACCTTCCGTATACAACTGTCGGTACCCCCTGCTTCCCTCTGGTGACCCACAACTGTTGTCTCGCGTGCTTGTCCGGGAATAACCGCAGATCTCGATCTTCTCCAACCTCCACACGGATCGGTTTGATTGGCGTAATCAGCCGCCTATTTGCCCCATAGAGCATGCGGCGCCCGACCATTTGAATTCGAACTTCGTCAGGGAGACAGATCGATCCATCCCCCGCATCCAGTCGGATCCCGCCGGCACTATGAAGGCCATCCCCAAAATCGCATTCTGGCCGGACAGATCTCCAACCCATGCCTCGAAAAAATAAACCAAATTTCCAGCCAAGGTGACCTTGATCTTGGCCCTTCCCACGGTATAATACGTCTCATCACGAATCCCCACACATTCTTGCGTGATGCTGGTATCAACCAGGCAGCCTACCTCACGAGCAAAGGTGGTGTCCAGAATGGACACCTCAGCGCCTGAATCGAGCAACAACAGCGCGTGGTGATTTTCGAGCTTTCCGCGAATCTTGGCCTGTCGGAACCACTTCTTGGGTGTGTGGTACTTCCAGTATCCGCGTTTTTCTCCAGGGAGAAGGTTCATCGTGGCGATCGGATCCGAGCGAGCGAATTCATCGGATCGAGATCGAAACTCAAAACCCCGGCTTGGCCACTTCGAGTAAACTCACATGTATTATCAAGAGTGGCATCCAGTTGCTTGGTTACTCCCAACTTCGACTTCTTGCCCACATATGCATAGACGTAAACAGATCGCTCGTCTCGTACTGGTTTCCACACCAGCGAGCGATCTAGTTTAACATCTTCTCAGCGGCTGGTGGCAACAACCCCGCATGTTTATTCGGACTGTACCATTGACGAAGGAGATTGAAGAACTCCTCCATCGGACATTCACCGCCGTCGTGGACTTCCCCACATGCTTTGCAAACTCGCATGCATCGGTCGGACAGATGATGGCCACCACACTTCTCGCACGTCAGGAGTTTCCAGCAGTCGGTCTCGTCGTGTCGCGTCGAGTTGCTGTGACGGCACGGAGCCCTTGACCCGTGGTGAACCGTCGCAGGCGGCAGCACGGGACCTTTTCGATCAGGATTCAACGGGGCCGCCACAAACATACGCGCTCGGACTTCTTCCTCTTCATCCTGATCGAGATCTTCCTCCCGATCGAGATCTTGACCTGGGTTTCCTGACTCGCGATTCGTCAGTTGCGCTTGGATCGAATGAACGGCCCGCGGCGCGGCCGGAGGGACTTGGCTCTTTTGGCGGTACTTGCCCGAACCGAAGGACGGGTACTTCTGTTGTTCTATACCGCGCTGACGCTTCCTCAGTACCTTCTCCAACGTCTGTACATCAGGTATCATGAGCATCGTGAGCTGCATCGACAACTCGGGATCTTGGTATCCGAGCGTACGGATGTAGTGATCGATATGCTCCCGCCTTTGGTCTGCGTTTCCTTCCATGAAGTGGAGGCCGGCGCGGATCCCCGCAAGGTTCAGACGGTGTAGATATTCAAGTGGTGACTCATCCACTCGCATGTTCGCGTGATAGTACCGGCTGGCCATGGACACCCCCTTCCCACAGTACTGGACCAGGAACTGTTCCGTTAGATCTTCCCATGAGCATCGCGTCGGTCGCCCCAGCTGCAGGTACCATTGTCGGGCTGCCCCCGTCATGAGATCTCCAAACAGAGAACAGACTCCCTTGGAGCCCATGCCGTCTCGGCGGGCGACCGATCTGACGCGATTAAACCACGATCGGGACTTCTCCTCACTGGAATCCCGGCCGCTGAACTCCTTCAGCTCTGAAAACGCGGACATCCGTACTCGAGTCATCGAAGAGACAGTAGTAGGCGCTGCCGCAGCAGCAGCCACAGTCGGTCGTTGGGTAGTTTCCACGCGGAGATCGAAGAAGTCTTCTGGATCGTCCACAGGGTAGGCATGACTAGCTGGTTTCGATCTGGCCTCTGACTCCACGGATTCCATCGGCTCGTCTTGATCTTCATTGGGCGGGCCGCCAATAACCGGTCCTGCCGTGGCTGCGTGCCGGGCAGCGTAGGTCGTCATCATCCTTGCGAACGCCTCTTCTATACCGATCGGTGGCGGCCTCGATGCCCAGGTCTCGATCGAGGCACTGGGGCCAAGCTGGATCGGGATCGCCTTCCGCGGTACATGAGATTCAGTCATACGAGTGTCCTGGTCATTGCTGCTGTCGTCCGAAACTTCATCGATCGAAGATACCGAATGATATCTCGACGACCCTGTCGATACTCCCGCCGTTGACGTATGGGCATGCGATACCTTCGCAGTCGGATCGGCCGGAACTACTTCCACCAACTCTCGCAGGAGGGTAAGCAGTTTGGTAAAGGTCCGCTTCCACGAGGCGAGATTCCAATTGTACACCTTCTCCATATCAAACACCTTCACCACATAGCCAGCCGCCTTCAACAGGACGGCCGTCGCGTGCACCGCATGGCGTACGGTCTCGATCTTCGAGACGTCCGGAGCCGGGATGGGACCAACTAGCCTTCGGGGTGGAGCGGGCTGTAGATTGGGTCCTTAGCCATCAGACGAGAAAGCTCAGCCAGACAGAGTCCACGGTCGAGTTCATCGGGCGTCATCTCTCGCCCCGAGTCTACGCGGGCAGCTTCCGGCGTCGATCGCTCCTCATCCTAGTCTGGAGCACGCATCTTCTTCGCCTTGGGTTTCGCCGCTGCGCGCTTCGTGACCTTATTCTTTGACTTCTTGGCCGCTTTCGACGTAGTTTTCGGAATCGTCGTCTTCTCAGACAGCGGCTCATCTGGACCTCGAGGTAAATCGAGATCCAGGGCGGCTCCAGATGGAGCCGCATCAGGGACAGCGAACAGCTTTTTGTACGCTTCTTCATCATCTTCGCTGGCCTCTCGGCCTGTCGTGGACGTCCCATCAGAGTCCACGGACGCGGTGGGTCTCGTGTCTACGAGATCCGACATCACCGACAAAGGCTTCGTCGGAGACGTTCTTGCCTCAGGTCCGTGCATGATGCGGGTGTCTTCTTCTGGACTAGTAGTCCCGGGTCGCGGCACCATTGTGGTGGAGCAGCTGCCAGAAAAACCAGATCGGGTTCGTGGATCGAGATTGACCTCGGATCGAACCTCAATCCAATGTGGATCGAATCGAGATCGAGCTTCGATCGGATCGAGATCACTACAAAGTCGATCTGATGCAGTAGGCTACCAGAGCACAAATGCGGCGTCGGTGTGTTCGTAGGTTGACGTCGCGTTTTGCCCGGAACTTCACTATCGTAATTCCGAAGTAGAAACACACAGTAAGCAGAAGCAAACAGTGAGTCGTGTTGATCTTGGCCTTGAGGGCTTAGTTGACAGTTCGTGCGAGGGTTGCCGTCTCACACTACTAGTCGTGGTTGTTGGCCTGCGCGGGGATGGGCTTCTCACGCTGCCGGTCGTCTTCTTCTTCTCTTCCTCCTTCTCGGTCGTGCGTGACCCTTTCGCTTGTCGTCGCACGCCTGCCGTCTCGTCCGTCGGTCACGGGGCCCTGTAGCTTGCCTGGTGACGACGTGACTCGGTTTATAGTGCCGTCCTCTTCGACACTCTGAGTGGGGTTGAGCTCACGGACCTTGGGCTGCAGCGCCTCGTATCGTTGGAGCGATCGAGGTCGGTTCTTCTACAGCTTCGGGCCTTGCGTGCGATACGGCGACCTTAACTCGTGTTCCTGGAGCTGGTCGCTTGGTGTAAGTCTCAACTCGTAGAACCGAAGGCTGAGTGTGAAAGACGAACTCTGTATTTGGGCGCAAATTGCAAACTAAACTCTCTATCTCGCCTTCGCTACGTGACACGTGTCCGTGTCCAACCATCGTTCGGGGAACCCCGTGGGCCCATCCCGACCTGCATCTTACAACCAGTCAACATCGTAGTGTCGCACGTCCAACCCGCGACATCGATCGACCAATCTGGATCGCGATCTTGGTCGGTCGGCCTGGATCGCGATCTCGAACGATCCCTATCGCCCCGGTTTGGATCGGGCTTGGTTGCTCGTGACCGCGAGCCAACTGCGATCGCGAGTCGCGTCTTGATCTCATGAGCTTTATCCGGCGCCGCCGGATGTGGGCTCTTGGCTACATCGAACTTAATCGAATACCCTTTCAACTTGATCGTATCAGTTCAGAGACCTCTGATCCCATTGTCCCCCGAAAAAATCATTTCTGACTCTTCCACAATGTCGATCTTGGTCAGCTCAAAGCCTCCGTCCTAATGTCGTTGATTGGCTTGGTAGGCTTGGTGAACTATTAGGGTGGAGGTTGTCGTTAGGGGCGAGACAGAATGATCTCTTGAGCGAGGCATCCGTGGCACACCTAGCTCTAGGTTGGGGGGGCACTACGGTGTATATACCCAGTAGTCGTGATGGCGCAAAATGTAGCGTGGGCCGCTGAACGTTACCGAGAACATGGCGTGCATTCTTTTCAGGCTGAGATAGACGAAGTATCTCCGCTTTTATTGTGTCTCTTACGGTCGTTGCGGCTGCATTCCAATGGATTGATTGGTAGAAATAATATAATAGAAAACTGCTGTCATCAAAATATGACAGTTCAAAAGAAGGTGAGTTTCGGCGGATCATCTTGCCTATACTATGTACAATTAGGTGCCGGTTGGGCTTTGTACCTTCTTTTGGTGAATCGTACATAATGTATTTTTATGGTAACGAAAGGGTTAAATGTAACGACTTCACCATTTCCAACAAAGAGTAGCTAAGAATCGTCGACTGACATCCGATTGTTTCATCGCCGGAGCGTGTTGGGGGTAAACCATGCTCTAGGGGTTCCTTAGCGCCACCACCAGCCGCGGAAAGAGCTAGATGGTTACTGGCTTCACGTAGGCTGCAGCGGGGCTGCCATAGCTTTAGCGTCAGAGGAAGACGTAACAGACTCACAGAGTCTCAGCTTAAGATAGTCTGTTCCAATACCGGAACGTACGAATCCGTACACCCTACGGACTCCAAGAGTCACCCCTTAACTCTTAACTGTGTGAATCTCAAACTGCATGTATTTCCCTTTACCACACCAAACCACCTATGGTGTAAATGTATCCGGTTCACTATCTAACACATAGTGAACCCTAGTCTTATGCATCATCAGTGCCTCGCAAGCCATGTACTGATTATCCTACTGAAATAGATTAGGCAGTGTGTACCGACTTCCTCCAGTTATAGTGGACAGGGTATATACCGCTACACTGTACCACCCATCAAAAATGATATGCCGAATCTTGCAACCGGTACGGGTACCAGTAGTCGATTAGCTGACACTTTTTTGTGCTTTGCTCTCGTTCTTGGTGGTCATACACAGCGCAGCTAGTCGCCCGAGCGAGCCTGCCGCGCTTGACACCTCACGGCAGGCAACAGGCTACCACTGCAAAGCCTTGGGCGGCACGCGCCCGCGTAATACTAGTGCCGTCGCAATGCTTTGCCTTGTCTTTAGACCATTTTTGAGGTAATGCATAGTTTTTTAGTCTTAACTCGTTAACATGTACCATTGGTCGATGGGAACAACGTGGTGTAAGTAAGGAGGATACAAGCAAACCACTCTCCGAACGTCTGTATAGTACACGTGCGCCGCAGCAGCGCTTAACACTAGCATAGGTAGTAGGTACTGGCAGCAACCGCATGCAGGTAGCTCTAGGCGGCAGCCACAGCTGCTTTGAATGAATGGACGCTCCATCGCACCGATATGTTACCGGTGGAAACGTATCGAAATGATTTGTGCGGAACTTATAAGCGGAGCCGGGAAGACCTTTCAAATCCTGTGATATGATTGGGCACTCTTATATGAGGCTGTCCACTACAAGCGGAGGAAGTCGGTACCCACAAGGCCTCTGTGTCCCACACTTCGTAACCCTTCGGGCAACTCTCGTATAACCCCGTTACACCCTCCCCCACCAAACCGTGGACACGGGTGCTCACGCTTAATGGTCAACGACCGGGCTTGTTCCGTCAAGCTGTGGTGAAGCCCAATTCTCGGAAATGGAAGATGGCAAGTGACTGAGTGGGTAATGGATCCAGCCTCAGACGGATCTGGATCCGGAATCAGATGGATCTGGATCTGTACCCATTAGATCCAGATCCAAGATGGGTTCAGTCCGGTACCCTGGCGTAATCTAGAGACTGTGAACACAACACGACGGGCAAGCAGCTGACACGCAATGGAGGTAAAGAGAGCCCGTAGAGTCGGTAGGTACAGATGGGATGATAGGATCCATATGGTGATAGGACTTTGGTATAGGAGCGAACTTAAGCATAAATCAGAAACGAATTAGCCTTGATCAACGCAAGTGCTTCCTCCCTCGCCTGGAAACGGGAACTACATTGGCCCTACGCGGCGTAGAGAGGTTAGCCGTAGCAGATCTAGTGTTGGTGGTAAGACTGGCGTAATACATTGGCCAGATCCAAAACCTTCCTAGTGAACTACTGTCAAGTGCGGATCCAAGATCCACCGGAGTTATCTGTTTGGCCGGTGCGTCCTTCGCTTCTCAACTGTCAACGACACCGTCATTGGAGGCGGCAAACACGACCAATGAAGACCTGCAAAGGCAACGAAAAGGACAACAACAACCGAAAGGCAACAACCCGGCCGGATCCAGATCCAGGCCGCCAGATCCAAGTACAAGACTACTGGATTTGGAGTAAACCGCGAGCAGAGTGAAGATTTCCGCGCTGCTCCACCCGCATCCCCACGTCTCGCCCAGACTGTTCTGTCTTCAAGGCTCGGACGCTTCAGCAGACACCAGAGGAGCAGATCCAGCCCTACCGACGGGTACACAAGGTGACCAGTTTAGCACACAGATCACGGATCATCGGGGAACCCCTCCGTAAGTCGGTGTTCGGGCGCAGTTGGGAAGTTGGATCGGCGATCTTGTAAATTTTGCTGATCCCGCTACACCACAAAGCCTTCTTCTCGAACGAGTCAATCCACATCGTGTGGACTTCTCTGAAATCTTCTCGGCGCAACGCGCCCTCATATGACTGCAACTTATAAAGCATTCTGGTCTTTCGACCACAGAAAGCCTCTCGCGAGATTCGTCTCGGAGCCTCGCTCCTCTCGTGCTGCTGTTCTGCGTGCTCCTCCACCTTCGCCGACGCAAGCGCCCCAGCGCACACCCTCGACGCCTGTCAGGATCTCGGTGTTTGATTACTTCGCGACGCAACACCTGAAGCGCAGCTCGCAGCGCGCAAGCCCCAGCTCTCCTCGAGCGCCAACCCGCCAGATCTGGATCTTAGGAACTCTTCGGCGGAGAGGGCGAAGTGGACGAGTCCATGGATGGTTTCCCGAACCGAGGCGATGCGACCCCATGCGCGCAATGCTCCCGAGTCGCGGCGACGTTTTGCCCACGCCGTCAACACACCGTGCCCCAGTTGGCTCTCCGAGCCGTCGCGTCCAAGAGCGCCCCGCGCACACATCTCCTGCTCGCCGAGCCGTCCGCCTGATGAGCGTGCTACACCGTGAGGAAAGAGCCGTGGCCACCTCTGCGAACTCCAAACCCGTTCGCTGAATGCTCCTCCGTTCTTCGCGATCTGTGCGAGCTCACAGAGCCACGGTACTCACCGCTCCGCGCGGAAGACGTACCCCTGCGCCCCGTCATCTCAAACCATTTGGACGAAGCTCTGTCCGAGCAGGTTACGACGCAAATGGCTCCCATGCACTTGTGGAGTAGCGGCCTCGCAGAAATCTCGCGGAGCCGGTCTCGCACAAACTCGGCGCGTCTGGATAGCGGTCGCGCCGAGCAATCTCTTTCCCGGTTGTTGGAGTAGCGTATCTTCGAAATACAGACCCAAGTCTTCGCAGGCTTCAGAGTTGGGGGTTCTTGGTTGACGCTTGTTCCTTGTCGTAGGGCAACGAGCCTTGGGCGTGCGGCGTTATCAGGCCGGCGTTTCCTGGGGCTTGTGTGGCGTTATCGGGCCTACACGGGGGTCTTGTGCACGGCGGTTATTGGGCCAGTGCGTTCCTTCGTCTAGCAGCGCGTTATCGGGCTCCCCGTTTAACGTGCCTTTATCTCAGCACGGGTCTGTGGGGGGTTGAGTACCCGAACCAACAACCGACGGGGGGCCGCGATATCAGGACGGCTCTGCTTGTCGACGCTTGGTGGTTCCCCTGGAACCGGAGGGAAGACGGGAGGTCTTTGTGGTTCAGAGAAATTTCGGGACTGAGTCCTTACCCTATCCTATGTCCTTGCTACTGGCTATCCCCTACTTCATGCTTGCTAAGCCTACCACCCTACGTCTATCCTTGCGTCTGTCGTGCTTGCACTACCGTTCTTCAACCTGATTTGCGTAACGTAATCAAGATCTCACCTCGACGCGTTTTGGCTCGGCGCGTTTTGTCTCGGCGGGGTTTGGGGTCGACGCGTTTTGAAGAGACGAGGCACTGGTCGACCCGTCGGATGATTACCGTAATATCGGTGTTAAGTGTCACCTCCCTGGCGCAGCCTAACCCTATTTACGAAAAACCTCAGGTGCAGAAAAATTATGTACTTCACACTATATTCATAGCGGCCTACACCGATCATGGCACTTGTACTACCTGCTCACCGCTCCTGCGAACGCGTCAATGCAAGTCAACATGGCCACCAGCTCGCTGTAGCCTATCACCAAATCTAGACAACCACTAAACTCTCCACGTCTACGTTGGTGGGTGTATATGCTCGAGGTTTTTCAAGGGGTGACATTTAACACAAAATCGTGAGCTGGCAAAATCCAGGCCTTTGATTGGATAATTCGGGAGGGTGACAATTAACAAAGGGGGACACTTAACACCGATATTACGGTACGCGTCGCACTGGATTCTGGCGCCGTGTCTCACAGCCCATCACCCTCGTCGGCTTTCCCGTCCATCTCCGCAGCGCGTCGCGCCCCATCAACCGCGTCGAGTTCCATCACTCGCGTCCGGGGCCTCAATCTCGGCGCCTCCTCTCTTGAGTGTCCGCATCGGCACGTTTCCGCGGGGTGCTATACCACATCCGTCCCGCTGCCACGCACGCGCACTCCCCAGGTGGGTGTGTCGTCGCAGAACCCGCCCCGCGTCTTCGCTTCATCTCGCCTGATCTCGACTTCCGCCTCTGCAGCTTCCTACGCGCCCAGCCTCATGGATCGCCGCCACGACATGGACGTCGACGACTCCGAGGAGAAGGAGGAGGAGATCGACACCGACGACCTCGCTGCGGCTGCTTGCGCGGTTTGCGCGCTCGGCGCGCGTCGCACCCCAAGTTCAGCTCCCAGCTTCAGGGGCCCCCATCCAATCGGTCGCCGCTCTTGTTGCCGACGCGCGCACTCTCCAGCGCGAGAATCAGGAGCTGCGCGCCCACTACGAGCTCGTCTCCGCGCACAACGTGGGGCTGGCCACTCACGCGTCCGTGCTACATGACCGCAACCTGGCGCTCCTGCGTCGCGCCCTCGAGGGCTACCAGGCGGGTGTGGCTGAGCTGCAATCGACCTGGCTGTCCCGGGAGCACGCCGAGCTTGCCGTCCGCGATATGGGGAACGCGTGGAGGACTTCCGTGCCCGCGCTAAGCGCACTGACGTGGCCGAGACGATGCGTCGAGTCTCGGAAGCTGCCTCCCTCCCTCCGATGTGCCGCGGACTTCGCTCAACTCGCGACTGCGCGAAGCGCAGTCGCCGACCTGACTGCTCGGCTCGCCCAAGCGCCTGCCGCTCCATCTCCGTCTTCGGTGCCGCTGGCTCGGCTGTTTGTAGCCCAGGGGAACCCGACGATGCGCGGGCCGAGCGCGATGACCTGGCCGCTGAGCTCGCCACCGCCCGGGCAGCTCTCGCTCCTGTTCAGACGCGTCTGGGTGACGTCGAGGCGGAACGTGACCAGGCGCAGCAACATGCAGCTTCTCTCGAACAGGAGCGCGACGATGCTCGCGGCGAGCGAGACCGCGTGAGTCGTATCCTCGCAGCCGTCAAGCAAGAGCGCGACGGGGCGCTTGATACGCGCAACCAAGTATTTCGCACCTCGGCCGCCTTACGACGCAAGCGGGATGCCGCCATCATCGCGAGGGACCAAGCTGGGCAAGCTCTGGCTATTCTTGAGCAGCAACGCGCCCCGGTTGACGAGGAGCTCCGTGTAGCTCGCGCTACGCTCTCTCAGGTGCGCGCCGAAGCGGAATCGGCTCGCAGCTTGAACGTCCCGCTGCAAGACAACCTCCGGCGCGCTAATGCGCTCCTCGTGGCCCACGCCGAAGAGCTCCGCCGCGGTGCGACTCGCCTTCACGAGCTCGAGGAGTCGGTGGCTTCCGCCCCGACGCGCCGTGTGGCGGCCGAGTCGGAGATGACACGCGCTCAAGCCGGCCAGCTTTGTGCTGAGTCTCGTGCAGCGCGGTACCGAGCAGGGTGGTTGTCCATGCGTCGAGCATCTCAACAGCGTCGAGGAGCCGTCGGTGCCCAGGCGCGTCGGCTCGGTGCTCGGGTCGTCGAACTGGAGGGAGAGCTTGATTTGGCTGTCCGCGAGCGCGACGAACGGGCTGTGGCCTGGCGCAGGATGCTTCGGGACGCGCGTCGCGGGCGTGAACTAGCAAGTCGAGTGCGCGACGAGTTGGCTGATCGTCTGGCCGGCGTTGTGACGCGCGTAGGCGGTCTGATCGACACCGCCGACTTGATCAGGCGACTCGAGGCCACCTTCGCGGCCGAGGTTGACACCGCAGTTCCCCTTCCACCGGCTTCTCCGACGCCAACGGGTGCTCCTGTGGCACCCGCTACTCCAGCTTCCGCCACTCCTGTTCCTGCTTCGACTGCGTCGGGTTCCGGTGCTCCTCTTCCGACTCCCTCAATGGGGCCGTCATTGTCAGGTTCCCGGCGGCCTCGCCACGGTGCGTCGAGCCACTCGGGGTCCCCAAGTCGTACCTCGGGGTCGTCCCAGGCGGCGTCCACCGCGTCTTCGGGTCATTCTCCGCTACGTCGAAGCCAGCGCCCTTCTACGATGGCCGACACCGCGGCTTCCGCTAGTTCGGCAGCTCAAGCACCCTTGACCATGTCGGCTTCGGTCATCGCGGCATCAGCGACAGCGGCCGCGGCACAGGCTCAAGCGGGCGCGGCGCTCTTCGGCTCTGAGTCGTCCGATAGCGAGGATCAAGCGCGGCGTACCCAAGTCAAGCGCCGTCGGTTGCGGCAACCTGGGTCCCGTTCTCGCCCTCCTCTACGCTCGAGGTCGCGTTCGCGTTCCGCCTCCCATTCCCGATCGGCCTCTGTTTCGTCGACTCATTCCGCTGGGTCGGCGCCTCCGTCGCGCTCATCTGCTTATGTGCACTCGGCCGGCTCCGCTTCTCCGGCTGGCTCGGCCGCCTCCCGTCGCCCTTCGCGGCTCTCTCCGGTGTCGGGTTCGGCGTCGAGGCGCCCCGTGTCGACTCCAGGGTCGGGCGACTCTGGCGATTCCAGCAGCGATGACTCCTCGTCTTCGTCGCCGTCCCGCGCCTCGTCGTCTAGCACTGAGGCTAGTGGTTCGGCGGGGATCACCGCGGCGGCCCCATTCTTCGGCCCCGTCATCCCTCCGGCGGGGACTCCGTCTGATTGGCGACAACCGCGTTACGTTCCCTGGCCCAAGAGGGTGCGACATCTCCGCCTCCACCTCGTCACCGTGCAGGAATTGCGGACGCTCTTCCTGCCGCCACTCGGGTGGATCGTTCCTCGCCACGCTGTCCCCGAGCCGGCGAACTGGAACCGTGACTCAAGCGAACATCGACGCGCTGAACGCTACTCGTCCATGGCGGTACCTCAGCCAAGCAGTCGAGTCGCTCCTCTTCGCGTCGGGCGACGCGGTGTTCCAGCCCTTCTTGCGCCGACTTCGGCGTCACATCGAGCACTGGGCCCAGGCCTACTGGCAGTCGACGCACGAGCTTCCTGTTCCCGGCGCGGCGTGGAAGAGGTGGCGTACGGCGCGTAATTCACGGCGTTCCCACGCAGGCAACCATCTCAACAGCTTATTGTAGTTGGCGGTCGAGTTGTTTCGGATGGGCTCCGCCGACATGGACCTCCTTCTGGACCCCATGGTGCTCCACTTCCCGCCCGCGCACTCGCAGATCGACCGATGGTATCCGGGCCTCCAGCACACGACGCTGCAAGCCGCGCTCGACGACATCGACGCGCAGGAGCCTTGGCGCCGGTTCCACCGGACGCCACTCACCATGGCTGAGATGGACGCCGCCGCGCGCTGCCGCGTAACGCACGATCACCCCGCCTACCATCTGCCTCGCCTTGCAGGTAAATTCATTCAGCAGATTTGAGTCTGGTCCATGGTCGCGCCCCGCTGTGGCCGTAGCACTTTAGTCGTCCTAGCCATAACTTCAACACGTAGCCTTGACCTCCCTCCTTCGTTTCTTTCCACTTTTCACATCGACCCTCCGCCGTCCCATCATCAGCAACAGGCTGGTCCTGCACACTTCCCTCATCCAATCCTCCTGCTCCGGCCATTCCCAGAGTCGGGGCTCTCCACCAATCCACCCGTCGACCGCCTCCCTGCCGACTTAGTCGCACCCGTAGGTGCTCACCCACCTGGGCCCGTCGCCCCCGTGTTCTCGTGCGACTGCATCGCCTCAAACCGGTTGCGCCCCGTGCGCTCTCGCAGGAAATCGTACATGAGCCCGCCGCAGTTGAGGTCGAGCTCGTCGACCCACGTCGTGTCCGGGTATCCCTTCCACTTCACCTCGAATTCGCGTCGCGTGCGTCCGTATCGCGTGGCCCGGCCATCGCGCATGTTCACGAGCTTCTCGACCTCGTAGACGTCGTCGTCCAGTTCGCGTGTGGCCTCCCAGCTGTCCTCTGGCAAGAGCACCTCGTCGAAGTCGAAGCGCTCTTCAGCCGGCACCGTCAACCGCGTCGCGGGCCGCGACGGGAATTCTCGGACGGGCTTCAGCTTGGAGACGTGAACGACGGGGAATAGCTGGTACGGCGTGCCTGCCGTCTCAAGGCGCACCGCGAATGCGCTGACCATCTCGGCGACACGGAAGGGTCCGTGCTACATGTGCGCAAGCTTGCGCGCGTATCCCGGCTTGACTCGGTCCAGGTAAAGCCAAACTCGTGAGCCCGCCGAGATGTCGTGACTCGTCGCGTTCTCGTTCTGTCGGCGCGCTCTCCCCTCGACTGCCTCACGCACTAACTCTACTGCTTGTGCTCTCGCGACCTTGTAGTGACGCTGAATGCGGAGCCTCCATCGTCTGGCCTCGACGTCTCTGGTCGACGAGTTTCCGACGGCCAGCATCGCCTCCAACGTCGACCGGGGGTCCCAGCCGTGTACCAAGAAGAACGGAGTCTCGTTCCTCGTGCGGTCGTGCGACGTGTTCAAGGCGAAGGTAAGACGCTCGGCGTATTCGTCCCAGTCGCGTTGGTCGATGTCCGCGATGTACATCTTAATCGCTCTTATGACTGTCTGCACCATGCGTTCTGCAGCGCAATTGGCTTGAGGGCGGTAGGCGAGCGTGGCTCGTTGCCTCTGGTCCATGAGCTTGTTGAACGCCTTGAAGAAGTCTGACATGAAGCCCGGCTCCCGGTCGTGTCGAATGGCCTCGCTCGCGCCGAAGCGCCTGAACACGGCTTCTTCGTACGCCTCGGCCACCGCCTGCGCGGTTCGTGACGCGTTTGCCTTGACCACGACGAACCCCGTAAAGAGGTCGACCCAGACTAACAGCTCTGTGTTGCCCTTGTAGGAAGCGGGCAATGACGGGATGTGGTCCATGGCGATGACTTGGAACGGATACGTCGCGAGGATGTTGCCCGGCGACTCACCCTGAATAGTCGGGAGGCCCTTTCCCGTCTCGCAGTCTGTGCATTCTCCGACGTAACGCTGGACGCTCCTGAAGATCCCTGGCCAGTGGAAGTGGCGTCTCACCCGTTGGTACGTGCGACCGATACCTTGATGCCCGCCCTCTAGGCTGGCGTGGTAGTGGTGGAGTACGTCTTCTCGGAGAGTCTCCGGGACCACCAGCTTCATCATCGCGTCGCGGTCTTCGTCGGACTCGTCGACTCTCGGCTGGTAGTAGAGCAGTCCTCCCTCACCTTCCTCGTACTGGGGCGCCAGCTTCTGGCAGCTCTTCACCTCGCGACGGGAACGGTCTCCGACGTCGCCTCGGAGATACTTCTTGAAGTTGACGATCCAGACCTCTTCGTCTTGGGCGATACGGATGCGATCCAGACGCAGTCGTTGCACTACTAGCTCTTCCAGGACGTCCGGAGATCGGCTCCTACGCGTCGCGTCGCGTCCCGCCGCAGAGCGTGTCGTCACCACGAGGACTTGTGCTGTCCCGCGTCCCGTGTTCCTGGTCTCTTCGGCGGGGTCATCCGCGTCGTGTTTCGGCGCGTCAAGAATTTTCTCGTCGAGGTTTTCCGCGTCGAGATTTCTCGTGTCGAGGTTTTCTGGGGGCACTTGCTGTCCATGATCGGATGATCTCTTCGAAGTGGTTCATCGTCTTCAGATCTCGGATCTCCTCAGGGCTGTGTACGCTGCGGTTTCCTGACGTTGCAAAGCTTGCCCCGCCAGCATGTCGGCGCTCGCATTCCAGTCTCGTCGCACGTGGAAGAGTTCGTGGCGTGGCCACGCCTGGAGCGCATTCCGCGTCTTTTGTCGCAGCAGCTTCAGCCCGGGTGACTTGCAGTCCATCTCGTCTCGCATTTGCCTGACCACGAGACCGAGTCACCGCACACGGTCAGTCGCGTGACATCTCCCAATTCTTCGAGAAGCGTGCAACCCAGCAGCAGCCCTCGGTATTCTGCCTCGTTGACTGTGAGGTCAGTCGCGTAGCCCGATGCGGCGCGTACGACTTCCCAGCTCGGCAACTTCCAGATGACAGCGCTGTACGCGCCGCCCTCTCGTTTCGCCTTGGCGGATCCATCGAAGCTCAGGACGTGCAGGACTTCGTCGGATATCACGTCGGGGATGGTATGACAGCGATCTTCGCCGCCCGCTTCCGCGGGGCGATCACCTCCAGCGCCGCGTCGACAAAAGCTCGCGGCGTGATGCTCGCAGCCAGTGCGCCGAGGCGCTCTTCCTCCCCTTTCATGGACCGGCAGACCTCCAGCTTCCATGGCGAGAGAATCGCAGCCCACTGTGATAGTCGGTCCTGTAGTCCCTTGGACCGGAACAACCAAGCAAGTGTCGTGTGGCGCGTCAAGACGCGGACTGGCCTCCCCGCTAGCATCGTGTAACACTCGTTCAAGACGCGCAGCAGGGCCAAGATCTCTTTCTCGACGACGTTGTAATTCAGCTCGTTGGGCTTCAACGTGCGACTGGTGAACTTCACCGGCATATACACCTCATCGTGGGCTTGCGTGAGCACCCCGGAGATGGCCCAATCGCTGGCATACACGATCACGACGGACTCTCGTTTCGCGTCGAAGTGCTTCAACATCGGAGCTTCGGCGAGTTTTGCCTTGAGCGCGTCGAAGGCGTGCGCCGCGTGAGTCCACTTTTCCTGTCCGTGGACCTCCGGTCGTGCGACGTACTCGTCAAAGTCGGCCTCCGTCAGCGCAATCAGCGCGGTGGCGTACACGGCGAAGTCGGCGATGAATCGGTGGTAGTAGTTGAGACTACCTAAGAACGATTGCAGGCCCGTGAGCGTGCGCGGGAACTCGAGCGCGACCAGCGATTCCAGATTCTTCGGCTTCGCCTCCAGCCCTCGTCCCGAGACCCGATGGCCTAAGTAGTCGACGTTGGACATGCCCCACTCGCTCTTCTCGACACTGATGGACAAATGCCACTGTTCGCAGACGTCCAGCAAGCGTTCGACTTTCTCGCACAGGTCGTCCCACGACGTACCTCCGATGAGGATGTCGTCGATGTACGACCTCCGTCCCAGGACGGAGTGGACACCTGGCTTCACCGGTTCGCCGTCTTCGAACACGTCCCGTGTGCTGCCATCCGGAGACAGCTTCAGGAACCCATAGAGCGCGTTATCGATCAGGCGTTGGTAAATCTGCGGTGCGTTGCACAGGCCGAACGGCATGCGCAGCCATTCGTGCAGGCCCATCGGCGTGATGAAAGCCGAGATGAGCCGGGCTCGGTCCGTCGTGGGGACAACCCAGAAGCCGCTTGCCATGTCGAGGGAGCAGTACCAGAGGTACGCGTCCAAGTCTTCGAGCAGGTCATTGACAAGCGGCATGGGGTACACCATCAGCTGCGTTAGCCCGTTGATGAGCCTGTAGTCGATGCAAAGTCCGATGTCTACGCCATTCTTCTTGATGATCACGACAATGGGTGACGCCCACGGTGACTTCGACTTCTGGATCATCCTCGCGCTCAGCAGCCCCTCGATCAGGTCGGCGACCTTCTCTCGGAATTGTGGCGGGATTTTCCGGACGCGTTGTGCGACGGGTTTTGCGTCGCCCACGTCGATGTCACAACCCCAGGGCGGCAGGCGGCAGAGCGTTGCCCTTGCCGATCAACCACTTCCGTCGCTTCCCGATGATTTGGCGTAGCCGTGCTTCCTGCCTCGCCGCTTCTTCGGGTGGGAGTCCGGTCGGCGCGCCAACCTTCAGGAATTCGATTCTTACCTCGGCGGTCAACAAGAGATCCGGCAGCACGGCCATCTCGGACTCGAGATCCTCTGCGAAGAGGTCTGATCCCTCATGGATAAGGACCGCGTCGTCCTCTTCCTGCTCACTCGGTTTCAGTTCATCGAGTTTTGGCGCGTCGAGTTTCAGCTCGTCGAATTTCGACTTCGGCGCTTCCCCAGCTGCCGCACTTCCTGTCGCCACCAGTGGCGCCTCGGGTCGTCCGCAACCTGCCGGCGGTCTTCAAGCAGCACCTCTTCCCTGCCTCCTTTCGGCGCTTCTGCGATCGTTGGCACCACTGGGGTCACGGCGCGTCGCGCTTCAGGCTGCTTCGGTTTCGGGCGCAGAATCGCCTTGGGCGTTGGGTACGAGGGGCGATCTGTCATCGGCCCGTTGAACTCGGCGGGGATCCAATTCTCCTCCGCGTCGCACGTCGCGCCGTAGGCCAGGTTCTGCCACTGCTGGTACCGGGTGGAACCTAGTCGGACAAACCCACGGCTCCGGGGCTGGCCATCGGCCGGCGTCCACCACCCAAGCGTTTCATGAGCGTCGAGGGTTATCGTTGCGTCTCCGATATTCGTGACGCGCAGGTATGTTTTCCTTCCGAACTTCCCTTGGACATAGGTAGTAACCCATGACTCTGCTCGTGTCACCTACAGGAATGGCGCGTTTCGGTCTGGTCTCAGCTGGACTTCATGTGTCCCTCCTGGCTCCAGTTGCACGGGTGTCTTCAAGTTCACTGGGTGCATTTGCGCCCCGTACAGCGGTCTTCGTCCGATCATCTGGATGTGGACCTCGTCGGGGAGGCACGCCGTGCCGTCCGCGGTGTCGATGCGCACCCCTGTGGGCACCATGAAGTTCATCCCCAAGATCGCGTGTTGGCCGACCAAGTCGCCGACCCACAGGTGCATGTAGTACACCAAGTTCCCGGCCAACGTAATTTTGACTCTGGTTCTCCCCACCGTGTAATATGTTTCATCACGAATTCCCACACACTCTTGCGTGAGCTCCGTGTCAATCAGGCAGCCTACCTCACGAGCAAAGGTGGTGTCCAAGATGGACACCTCGGCACCTGTGTCGAGCAATAACACAGCACGGCTGTTGTTCAGCTTCCCGTGAATCTTGGCCTGCTTGTACCACTTGTGCGGCGCGTATTGTTTCCAGTATCCGCGTCGCTCCCCCGGTTGCAAGTCGATCTCGTCCAGGGGTGGTTCACGTGCAAACTCGTCGCCCGTCGTACGTCGGATCGCCGAGATTCGCGGTGCGTTCTCTCGCGTGGTACGTTCCAGGTTGGATTCACATGTATTATCATTCAGGGAAGTCGGGATCTCACTAACCACCTCTCGAGACTTCTTGGCCAGATATGCATAGACGGAAACAGGTCGCTCGTCTCGTACTGGTTTCCAATCCAGCGAGCGTCCTTGTTTAACATCTTTTCGGCGGCCGGCGGCAGCATTCCCGCGTGTTTGTGCGGGTCGAACCACTGGCACAACTGGTTGAGAACTCCTCCATCGGGCATTCTCCAGCTTCGTGCACGTCTCCAGAGGCCTTGCACACCCTCAAGCACCGCTCCGTCGGGTGTTGGCCACCGCACTTCTGGCATGTCAACAACTTCCAGCAGTCTCCTTCGGCGTGGCGGCAGTGGCGGCAACGCGGACGGTCGCGTCCCGAGTCGTCGGGGTCAAAGTTGCGACGCGCTGGCTCTCCAGGTGGGGCTTGGCCCGCGACGAACAACTTGGCGCGCTCCTCGTCTCCCTCGTCTTGGTCGTACTGGCGGTCGTCGCTGTCGCGACTTTCGCGTTCCGAGTCGTACTTGTCCGCCGCGACGTAGATCGCGTGTACGGCGCGCGCCGGCTGAGCAGGCGGGATCGGCGCCTTTTGACGGAACTTGCTTGAACCAAAGAGAGTCTTCTTCTGGTGGGGCAGGCCACGCTGTCGGGCGCGCAATTTCTTCTCCAGCGCCTCGGAGTCGGCGACTTCCATCAGAGTGAGACGCGAGGCGAGTTCGGCTTTCTGAGTGTTCAGCGTCCGGATGAAGTGCTCGACGTGTTCACGCTTCTCTTCGATCGTGCCCTCGGCGTACGGGATGTTCGCCCGAGGCCTGCCACATTGAGCCGGTACAAGTAGTCAAGTGGAGTCTCGTCGGGGCGTTGCGCCGCATGGTAGTAGCGGCTGGCCATCGACACCCCCTTGCCGCAGTACTGGATGCGAAACTGCTCCATCAACTCGGCCCATGATTTCTTCACCTTCTTGGGGAGTTGGAGGTACCACTGGCATGCGGGGTCACTCATCAGATCGCTAAACAAACCCCACACTTCTTCGCCGGTCATCCGATCGCGTCGAGCGGCGGACTTTAGGCGGTTGAGCCACAGCCTAGCCTTCTCTTCGCCAGCATCGCGTCCCGATAATTCCTTCCAGTTCGGATGAAGCGGAGAGGCGAACTCTCGTGAGCCCGACGCCGGCCGTCGCCGTTGAGACCGCGGCTGCAGCTCTCGGCGTCCCGACGTCCAAGTCGAATAGGTCCTCAGGATCTTCGTCCACGTCGCGTCGAGGTCTGGACCGCGACGACGAGTGCGAACTCACCGACTCCATCGCGACATCGGCTGTCTCGTGGGGGCGCGTCGTCGTTGTCGCTGGGGTTCCGGCTTTGCCTGGACGACGGGTGCCTCGGTGCGCGGGGCACGCATTATCGTCATCTGCATCAGTCTAACCAGAGACTCATCCAGAGCCTTCGGGATCACGCCCTCGGCGGGCTTCGCGGCTTCGACGCGCGGGGGCGCCGGGGCAGCGGAGATCTGTATGACACGCGGCGGCCGCTCCATGGGCATGCTCTTGGGTGACTCAAAGCTGCTGTCCGAGTCCACACTCGACTGGTACCGAGGTGGAGGTGACGGCGCGGTCGTCGAAGTCTGCCCCAAGGCCGTTGCCGGACTCGTCGCGTCTCGATCCGCCGCAGAGATCGTCGCCTCTTGCTTGGTGGATCCCGCAAGAATCGCCAAGGGCTCCTGCACGACGCGGATCGCGGGCAACCAGGACTGGAGGTCCCAGTCACAGAGCCTCTCCATTTCGAAAGCGCCCAGGACGAATCCCGAATCACGCAACATCTGGAAGAGTGTCGGCGCAGCGTGTGCGACGCTGGTGATCTTGTCGTAGTCGGGCGCCATGAAGGGGCCCGTGAAGTTGCTCATCAGCATGGGCTTGAGGAAGACCAGGATGGGGTCTTGCTCTAGCAGCCGGAAGAGCTCCGTGCGGGCCACGACGTATCGTACTTCTTCGACGGTGTACTCGCGTCCCGCGTCCTTGCCTCGCGGCTTAGACAGCGACTCGTCCGCCGAGCCCGGCGCGCGCAGCTTCTTCTTCTTCTTCTTGGACGACTTGCGCTTGGCGGATGGCTTGGCGGTGGGTAATTGTTGGTCTTCGGCCTTCGCAGGCTTCCGACCGGTAGGACCGCGACTTGCGTCGCGGCCCTTCGTGGCTCCCTCGTCGGGAGCCACATCGGGAACGGCAAACTGTTCTTCGTAGCCCTCCTGATCGTCGCTGGCTCCGTGGCCAGTCGTGAAGGTTCCCTCAGAGCTCCACGACACGACGTCCTTCTCCGTGCTCTCTTGTCGCCGGCGACCTTCCAACCGACGGCGCACCTGCCTCCGATGCCTCTTGGATCGATGGCCCGTCATTCGAAGTAGTACTCCCGGGTCGCGGCACCATTGTGGAGTAGCGGCCTCGCAGAAATCTCGCGGAGCCGGTCTCGCACAAACTCGGCGCGTCTGGATAGCGGTCGCGCCGAGCAATCTCTTTCCCGGTTGTTGGAGTAGCGTATCTTCGAAATACAGACCCAAGTCTTCGCAGGCTTCAGAGTTGGGGGTTCTTGGTTGACGCTTGTTCCTTGTCGCAGGGCGTCGAGCCTTGGGCGTGCGGCGGTATCGGGCCGGCGTCTCCTTGGCGTTCCCGTCGGGCGTGCGGCGTTATCAGGCCGGCGTTTCCTGGGGCTTGTGTGGCGTTATCGGGCCTACACGGGGGTCTTGTGCACGGCGGTTATCGGGCCAGTGCGTTCCTTCGTCTAGCAGCGCGTTATCGGGCTCCCGTTTAACGTGCCTTTATCTCAGCACGGGTCTGTGGGGGTTGAGTACCCGAACCAACAAACGACGGGGGGCCGCGATATCGGGGCGGCCCTGCTTTCCGACGCTTGGTGGTTCCCCTGGAACCGGAGGGAAGACGGGAGGTCTTTGTGGTTCAGAGAAATTTCGGGACTGAGTCCTTACCCTATCCTATGTCCTTGCTACTGGCTATCCCCTACTTCGTGCTTGCTAAGCCTACCACCCTACGTCTATCCTTGCGTCTGTCGTGCTTGCACTACCGTTCTTCAACCTGATTTGCGTAACGTAATCAAGATCTCACCTCGACGCGTTTTGGCTCGGCGCGTTTTGTCTCGGCGGGTTTTGCTCGGCGGGGTTTTGCTCGGCGGGGTTTGGGGTCGACGCGTTTTGAAGAGACGAGGCACTGGTCGACCCGTCGGATGATTACGCGTCGCACTGGATTCTGGCGCCGTGTCTCACAGCCCATCACCCTCGTCGGCTTTCCCGCCCATCTCCGCAGCGCGTCGCGCCCCATCAACCGCGTCGAGTTCCATCACTCGCGTCCGGGGCCTCAATCTCGGCGCCTCCTCTCTTGAGCGTCCGCATCGGCACGTTTTCCGCGGGGTGCTATACCACACACTCCCAGCGCCCCGAGCTGCGGCCTATACAGAACCCCAGTACCGCCGATTACAGCTTCCGGCCCCGCGTTCCGGGACGATGATACGTCCATCGGACGAAAAACAAAATACGCAAGGCCTTCCTAACACTATCATAAACAATCGTATGTATTCGAGTAACTCTACAACGTCATATGAAAATAAATGACCAAAATAAATATTTGGAGTGCTACAGCACTGGTTTTTACTCAATGCGATGTCCAAATTTAGAAGAAAAAGCATGTTTGGTACCAGATTCAGCAGATACCGTAGGTGTAGTAACGATTTGTAGGCGGTTGTACGAATTGCATTACATGGAGATCGTCACAATAAGACTGGTCACATGAAGTTTTGGGGAATGCCTTTTTATTGTAGTTGTTGTTGCTTCTCGTTTTACATTTGACCGTCTAATACATGTTAGTGGAGCACTGTATATCGCGTGCAAACTGACCATCATGATCATTTACCTACTTTACGAAGATAATCCATCAGTCGCAGTGTACACCACCCTGCCTGAAGTAGTTCACAATGTAAACAAGCGTTTGTAATGACTTTTAGATATCAGTGTCAGGTGAGCCAAGAGTCATCCTCATATATTACTATTGCAGCATGCAGTAAAAGTAACGATACGAAGGCATATCATGCCACATTCGACTCATGTCTTAGATAAAATGCTACCTGCACCAGCACCTGGGGTAATTATATCCAACCGTGTTCTTAAATGGAGTATTGTCTATTCAGCAAGCAACGACTTACAGCTTGCTATACACAGTTAATGTTCACAGCTGCAAGCCTTTATAGCAAAGTACATTTGGTTTGGTGTATGCAAATACAAACCGCCTTTGAAAGGGTTCATGTACATCATTAACCTAGCCTAAGTAGTCAATAGTGCGCCCTTACTAAACCTAACTCCAGCGCA
This sequence comes from Phytophthora melonis, assembly GCA_024211575.1. NCBI lineage: Eukaryota > Oomycota > Peronosporomycetes > Peronosporales > Peronosporaceae > Phytophthora > Phytophthora melonis. The sequence goes on from JAMXKT010000051.1 coordinate 81,549, forward strand.
AGGTGGAAGTCAAACTTGCTATTAACCCCTTGGTTCCCAACGTTGCAAGTTACGACTTTGGTGAATCTAAATGTCGTATAATACGACATAGCTCGATTAACAATAGCATTTGGCTCGGACCGAGATTACTATACTTTAATCAAGTTTATTTTCGTCGGCAAAAAGTATAAGCGAGAGAGGTAAAAATCAGCATTGCACAAAAACACGAATATTGAGCTGTCATCAGAGATGGGTTGTTCATAAACTAGGGCCGGCAATGGGGTATTTTGTATAAAAAAGACGAACATCCCCTTTTCAGCTTTGCGCGAGTGCCCATTTTCAAGCAGACACACCAGCCACCTTAAAGGGAGAGTAATGTGTATGTGACTGTCAAGAGCTCCCACGAGCTAAACGGCCGTACATCCAATAACCAAGTAAATGATGAAACCCATGGATGGAATGGCACCTAAATAACTCTCCAATGGCTGTAGCTGCAATTCCCTCGAGTTTAGGTGCCGAGTATACAAAGTAGGTATAACCGGAAGTAGGCTATGTCTGTCGAGACTTCTAACAGAAAAAAACATATTTATTTGCAGACTTATAACACTTTACGGTGTAGCTGGTTTTGGCCACGACAGTTTTATAGCGTATTTCGCGCCACGTAAATGTCGAATCGGAAGCAACGGCATGGACTAGTGAGTAAATAGCCTTGATTGTGCGTAATGACCATTCCAATAAATAAACTAAGATGGCGAGAGTATCCTACTACTTACCAACTTCAGCACGACGTATACTTCGGTATCACCGGGAACGACAGAGGTCTCGCTCGTACGCGTGCCATCAATTAGTCAATCCGACCATAACACCTTATTCGTGCCTCTTCGTCTGCTTTGACAGTCTCCATTAGTGTTCCCCCTATTCACTAACTGTAGTTGGCTGTATGTGTTTCTAATAACAGTTAGTGTCTAAATTTTGCTAACATGCGATTGCCGAACGAGCAACAATTTTCGAAAAGACGACCGGATATTCCTCAGAACTTTGATATTGAACATATTTTACTGCTCTGTTAGGCCGGTATCTCCTTCTTCTACATTATATTTTACTCTGCTCTGTTAGACCGGTATCTCCTTCTTCTACATTATTATCAGACCACTTTAAAAGTGGCAATTGTCAATTTCTCCACTTTTTGCTCTAAAGTGGCACATTTTCTCGGCAGGAAGTGGGGAAAGTAGAACCCATAGAATACCCAAGTATAATTACTAACCGTCTGACTAAGTATGAGTCTAAAGGGTGGCAGATACATTCAGGTCAGTAGTAAGTACTTGACGGATACTTTTGTGTTAGACTGCGAGCCCACTGTGCATCGGATCACTGCCCCCGCTGCCACCTCCAAACTTTGTTTTACATCGATCAAAATACGCAAGTGTATAAATTAATAACAGCGACAACCGCATACCTGCATACGCCGGGTGGCATGGTGTCCCCCTTCCTGACTGTACGGGAACCCCGTTTTGATTCCTAGTTTCGTTTACCGCATAGTACAGCGATGGCGCCTTTGTGTCGGTGAATTATACTGCTTGCGTTGATGAGCTATAACGTGCGAACTTCACTATTGCCACGAGTGTAGCTTAGCAAAAGTTACGGGATTTCGCTACGAATAGAAGCATAGTCGTGTTCGTCGACTCCAACATCATTTAACAGTTTCCGCGATGTATGGCATGCATCTGTACTGTGTCAGCGCCCTTTTGACATGGTATTGTGCGTGGTATCGTCCAGAAAGGACTTGAATTCTGGTCATTTGTTCCACCTTTAAGGCTTGCCAGAAAGCGGAAAAGGTGGTTTTTTTTTCTGATTTTGCCACTTTTAAAGTGGTCTGATTATTATGCTGCAAAGAGCAGCTTGTGGTTCTCTTTACCTCAACTTTTAACCGCAATATAGCGAACAAATATCCCCCTCCCTGCTACGAACTCGTCTACTTACAGTCAGCAAACGTACAGCAAACGTACAGCTAACAGTGAGCTAGTGTTCTACTAACAGCAAAAACGCCCCACATTATGTGGTTCGGAAGGCATGATATGCGTATGCTATGAATCACAATTTGAATTCGTCGCAGCTCGTACCGTACCTAGGTGCAGAATACAAGGGTTTTATTTACCTGGCACCCCTCCAGCATTTGCGTACTCTTGTTTAACGGTAGGCGCGGTATTGTCTGTTCTTACTCCTTCTTCTCATTGGTATTAGCACAGTCCCATCCCCTCAGGTTGTACGTGAGTTTCAATACAGTGAGCTTATGGTAATATTTGTTGTCCCGATATCCTGTCATCATGCCTGCCGTTTTATCTTCTGCTTGGTATCTACTGCATAGCCCCGAGTTGTGAGGCGAGGCGGGTGAATGAGTTGTCGGAAATACAGAATAAAGTCTGCTGGGTGTGTTCCTGGGATAAACCACACCGAATGAAGAGAGGGTCAGGCCGAATGGAAGGGATCACTGTCAGATCCGTAATTCAGACCAACCAACCACACAGAAATACAATGCCGAGCTAAACGTCACGAAATATGCAGCCACCACTTATTCTTTGAAACCCTTGGGTGGGGGGTCTATACATCAGTCAACTTCGGAGCCGTCACCCAAGGCACTGGTCAGCCCTGGATGCACACTCACTTACGCGCACCACCCTCACAGAATGAGGGAACAATACAAAATATAATTCAGTCCTATCACACAGTAGTCGATCAATTCGGTCTGGGGGGTGACTACCTCAACCACCAAAGACACACAGTAGGGAATATGAAATAGATGCTCGGTTAGAACACGCAAATAGAAAATGAAGCTCTCACAGGTCACTCCAGGGCGCGAAACCCCAGTCACTGCCGACCTCGCCTTGGTACCTTTGAGTCCCCACTACACCGGTGCTCGCTACACCGGTGAGGCCTTGGAAGCGTCCCTAAACGTACTTAGACCGCGCGCAGGCAGTGTGGTAAAGTGGATCGGAGATTTCCAGGGACATCGCCATCGCCATTCGGTCAGGTAATGTGTGTCACGGATCTTATATCTGTACAGCTATATCTGGTAGAGATGGGTACATGTCGGTACCCATTTCTTGGTACAGATTGGTAGGGTACATAACAGAGAGTCAGTAGTGGGCAGGATACAAGCCGGATGGGAAAGCTGGATACAGGCTAACATAAATCAGAATCGAATTTGCTTGGGAACCACACACTTGGTCCTTAGTATTGGGAGTAGTATTGGCCCATACTTTTATCAAGTGATTTCCCCCCGCACACGTGGCAGACTGCTGGATAGCTTGGCCAGCAGCTCGCGCCCTTCGGCCCTCGCCCCCCAACTTCCCCGCTAATAGGAGGCGGCAAGCAACGTAAAGGAAAAAGATACAACACCCCCAACAAGGCAACAACTCCGGATCTGGTATATTACCTATCGGATCCACAAGATCTGCGGCCAAGACCAAGGATCGACCTACCCAGACCCGCGTGAAGGATCTACCCAACATCTCCCTAAGTCCCCGCCAAGGACGTTCAAGTTCACCCGCTGCGCATCTCGTGTCAACGAGAGAGCAGATCCAGCCCGCCGACGGGTACACAAGGTGAGCCACTCAGCAACCCCAGTACCCCCTCCGTTAGTCGGTGTCTGGGCGCAGTGTGTGAGTGTGGGATCCCTGCTAATTCCAGCGGATCCACTCCACCACAGCAGTCTCTCGGTGGGCTCTTGAAGACGAAAAAGTCGAGGCTATACTGCTGTCAGTCGTCCGCGTGTTCTTTGGCAAATTGGTTTCTGTTTAGTTCTTACGTTTGGCTAGCTTTTTTCTATCACTTCTCTGATTTTAATGAAGGTTTCACTATGCTTGGGCTTCTTGGCAGTGCTTCAGTATGCTTGTCTTGGTTTCGGTATGCGGGAACTTGTTGACGGCGACACTTTTTCGGGTACACTCATGAAATGATGATAGAGGTACCTGGGTACACCGTCCCTTCGTCTTGGAACTGGATCTCTCCCTTGGATGTGCGGCTCATTCGGCACTGCACGTGGGTCTTGGGGGGTCTTGGTCTCATTCGACGCCGCTGCATGATCACATGTGGCGAGCACTGGACTTGTTCTTGGTGCGTCGATATCCAGTGTTTCCATAGTGAACGGACCGAATGGATGATCCGGTCCGTCCCCATCCGGTGTGGCACTTCGTCGTTCTGTGCACGATCACCGGGTACACCACGATTTGGTCAGGACAACACGGGGCTTCATCCAGCAGGGTCTTGCGTGTGCGCGATTATGTCTGGTGGGGTCAATTTAATGGGGTAGTCCGACAACTTGACTGAGCCAATGCAGGCAGCGATCAGGATACGTTCGCTGACCACACTTTCACGCCTTGGGCCTATCCTGCAATCAGGGAAGTCGGCGGATGGACAGGATGTGGTACTCCACACCAGATATGAGCGCTCATCCGGTGGGCGCATCTCCAATCCTGTCAGCCCATGCTTGCTGCAAGTGCCGGGTCCCATCAAATCTCCACACGCATCCACAATCCACACATAACACCCGTCTCTACCGGATCTCCATCTCGTGCGCCCAATCACAGTTCCCCGAAGGATCGGTGTATCCATGTGGTCGGACAGGGTGCAGACAAAACTCCACTACCACATCGTGTTAGTTGTCTCGACATCATATTTATTTTGTTTTTTGTAAAATACATATCTACGCTGCGCTGATTGTAAAATACTGTGGCGAGCTTATTTATCAGTATTTACAAGCTTGCAGTTACTGCAAACGCTTTGTTCCAACATAGCATCCCAAATACAATTGCTCTCTTCGCTCGATTTGTTGTGGCGGGAGTAGTGGTAGCAATGGCATACGTGGGAGGAGGCAGGCAAGTGATTGAGAAATATAAATGACTTTGGATCTATTACTACTGCATCTATTTAGAGGGTAGAGGCGCCAACAAGGGCGACCGTTTAGAGTATAAAGAGGTTTTTTGATCAGTTATAGAGCACCACTAGTGAAATCCATTTAATCCCGTTTGCAGTCGAGGAATCCTAACCAGATAGGGAACCCATACTCACTTAGAGGGGTTAATTTACGGAGATGTCACTGTAATTCATCTACTTACAGTCCGCAACCGTCCAGCTAATAGTGAGGCATTGCTTTAGCACTGACATACAAAGTAAGCCAGCACACCAAGTACCCCTTTGTTGATTGTAGCGATTACCCATTTTTCTTGAATGGCCCCATTACCTGATCTGTGCATAAGAGAGAGGTAAAAAGTTTTGATTGGCTATATATTGATGATTTGGTGATTACAACCTCGCAGTCACCTATCGCCACCGCGAAAAATGTATGTTCTGTGCAGTTCACCAAACCTATTGATCCACGATTGGGGGTTAGTATGCACTCGATCTACACGTTCAATGTCGTAAGTTCCGGCGTACTTCGCGTCGTTTTCGACTCTTATGTCGTAAGCCCCCCCCCCCCCCCAAGATCTCTACAATCTTATACGTCTGATGGGGGCTTCTCTTGTTACAGCGTATACGAACTCGTAGTTACTTTTTTCGTCGTAAGTTACGACGTACAGTACCGTAGATTACGTTTTTCGGTGCCTAAATCCTGGGAACCAAGGGGTTAATAATACATATAGCGAGCTTGTTCTGCACCAAAATACAACATCTAACAACACTTCAACCTTCGACACTGGAAGCAAAACTTCAACATCGAGCACCTGAACATCTACCACTTTAGCCTCATCGTCGCTTTAAAACGTAACGTCTTTAACTATTTACCAGTGTTGCTCAATAGTCATCTTTGTATAGTTCGGACGGTGTGATCAGTGGTAACTGGAGGCAACCAACAAGCTGTTCCACCACAGAGGATCGCATTACCTTAGCATCGACAGCATTGAACTCGGAATGAGTGCGTTCACGAAGTCTCAGGAAGGTTTGTATATGGCCTCGACCGGTCCGTGGCAGCTTCATGCAGTGTCTTAGGACAGGTAACAAGCCCGTGTTGTCCTCTTGAGAATGCTTGAGCTCTTTGATCATTTCCAAAGCAATACGTGTATCTAGCCTGTTGTCATCATTAACAGCTACAATCTGTATATTGATACAACATGATGTACCAAATTTAAATTTGGTACAACACATAATCCAAATACGGCTCCCAGTGCGAAATTTGATACACCAAGATAATGCTAAGCTCACGTCCGGTATAGAATCATGTATGATAACTAAATTTGATACGAAATGTTGTACCGCTTGAGCGTATCATTGTAAAAACTAGAAGTTTGCTTGCTTTTCATATTCAAAATCATCGTGTAATAACATCCACGTCCTCTCCACGCAGCTTATCGATTGCGTGTAGCATCACCGGCCGGAATCCCACCAGCTCCGGTATCGCTTCAGCCGGTTTGGTAACCTCATATCCGGTTCCAAATCACTCGATTTTCCACCGGACACCGAACGACCAGGTCTCGTGTGTGCTTGGTTTTTGTCACTTAAGAGGTACGTAGCTCCGCAAACCTCCGGACGCTTGCATGATGCTTTAATCTTCATCGATCACGCCTTGATTCGAGCGCGAAAGGATTATCCACAGATTGGTCCGCATTCTCTCTTCAAGCTTGAGTACCATGTCCATGGCTCCACCTCAACGATGCACTCTTCGTGAACATCAAACTTAAGATCTTGGCAGCACTACACGACAATTTTAGTGCGACGCCTATTAACGGTAATGTATACTGACGGGCTGAACCTGGTTGTCTACGAACTCATATCAGGCTCTAGCAGTCTCCTGGAGCTGGACGCCGCTATCCCGAGCACCGACGCCACTTGCTTCTTGCTCTCCCCCCTTTTCCAATTGTGATGAGCGATCCACAGTAGTAATATTCCGGTACAAAACATGTAATTTTTTTAATCGCATATAAAACCATCTAGAGTACCCATTTCCCGTTAAATAACGAAATGAGTGATTTTCACGAGAACACCTCTCGACCCACTTTAATGCAAAGGATTGTTCTTTTTATATCCAAGGGATACAGATAGTATCACATGGTTATAATCTAAAGCTCAGATTTTTAGATAGAAAGTGAGTTGATCCTAATACAAGAATATATGAAGTATATAAACAATATCATATACGATCAACCGATTCAACCAACCGCATAATGTCAGGATTCATTAACTTTGATTCAAGCTTTTATGAATGGATGAATAGTGCGTACATGAAGGAGGTAATAGAGTGTGAATGTGGTTTAAGCATTCAACGTAGAAACGAATCTAAACACCTTGAAACAGCACGACACTTAGCTTGGGAGAAAAACCCTGATGAGTTTTTCACAAAAGAGTTTGACTGTCAATGTGGACTAAGATATACTAAAAGTAATGAAGAGACTCACAGAAAATCTAAGGAACATAAGGATAGACTATACCAGCAAAAGAGGGAAAAGGCAAAAGTTTATGGCAAGCAAACTATCACTTCGATTGTGGAGCAGTCATTACGAATAATGCAAAGTACATACACAAAAAGCGCGATCCCAAGCATCGAGAGTGGTTATCAACACAGTAATTCTAGTAATATAATATTTTTTAAATTTAATCCTGATAGAAAGTCTTCTATAGTATATAGATAATCATGACTTACTCACCTGAACAATACCAACGCAATAAGGAAGCGATCGCGCGAGCGCAGCGCAAGTATTACCTCAAGAATCGTGAAAAGCGATTAGCCAATCAGAAGAAGTATGATGATGAGCACCGAGAGCAGATTAGAGAGAGTCAACGGAAAGCAAAGGCTCAATCGAAAGAAGAAAATTAATTAATAATATTTTTTTTGAAATTGACTTTACTCAGTTGAATATAGTAAGCTATCCTAATAGAAGATCTTTACCATATAGTAAGATTTTTCGCAGGAATATTATAATCACCGATATATATAGTGATCATGCTTGGATACGAACTCGAAGGACTCAGAAGATTGAAGCTCAAGCCTATTAAATGGGGAACTAGCTACCGCCTTAAGGTACGTGGTTGGACTGGAAAGATGGTTTTCGTCTCCAATGTATCGGAACCAAAGAATCAGAAACTCATTGCCAAGCATTACAAGATCAAACTTGATCGTCTCCAAAAGTATTTATCACCAGACTACCACATGGATCCCAAGTATAAGTTCGAGAGTGGTTTATATGGGGAGACCCACCTCTACGAAAACATTCCCGCCGGAGAGTTCTATGATAAGCTAGAGAATGTATTAACTACTCAGAAGAAGGCGTATAAGATTAACATCGCTCTTGGATACCAACTCTATGATCCAGTTGAAGATACTACGTTCTACTTCTATCCTAATATCGCTAATACAGCTGTGTTTGACAAGCCATTTGTAGTCAACAGCAGAGCCGATGCTAGAAAGGTTATTACTGATATTCGAACGAAGGAGCTGTCTGATACTCTCAATTATCCCAAGTCAGGAGTCAAGGTTAAGGAGATCTCTGCTTTCAAACTCTACATCGACTACCGCGATCACGCCCTAGGTGATAGCGATGCACTTGTTCCTGAGTTCATCAAAAAGAGCAAGTACATCATCAACTTCCCTCGAACGAACAACAAATGTGTATTCTTCTGCATTGCTTATCATCTTCAGGTGGAGAAGAATCAGCGGAAGGTAGTAGCATTGGTGAAAGAAGCTTTCAAGCGATACTGCAGCCACAAAGGTCTTACCTATTCCTTAGGTCTATACAAGAGCTTCAAGCCCATTGATTTGCTTGAGTTTGATCAGCTAGAGGAATGCTTCGATCTGAATATTAACGTCTCCGGTCTTGATGTTGAAACGAATGCTGTTGAGTGTATCCGCCCTACGGAAGGAACGCGAGAGAACACACTCAACATTCTATCCCATGACAATCATGCCTTCTACATCACCAACGTTGAACGTGTTCAGTCGAAGTTCAACTGCCCCAAGTGTTCCATGGTATTCGAATCCAATGAACGCATGCGCGCCCACGCGAAGAACAAGTGTGATCAGGTTAATCTTGAAGCTTTCGTGAAGAAACCAACGGTCTACACTCCAGCTGAGAACAAGATCAAGAAGCTGCTGAAGAAGTACTCAGTTAAGAATGTAGATCACTACCTAGATCATTTCATGGTATTTGACTTCGAAGCGCTGATTGAACCAATGAAGCAACAACATGGAGCTAGTACTGAGTTCACCAGCAGGCATATCCCTGTTTCAGTGAGTGTATCAGACAGCTTGACGAAAGAGGTGCGATGCTTTGTGAATGAAAATCCTAGGTTATTGATTGAGGAAATGGTTGCATACATTAATGAGACCTCAGCTATCATTAGTCAATTCCATAAAAACAAGTTTTCAGGCATTTACCAATCTCTTAACAAATACAAATCAACCGTTGAAGAAGCTAATCCTGGTATAATGGAGGGTATTACCCTCGAGAATATGAAGCAGAAACGCAAGGAAGATCCAAAGCTTAACGCCTTCCTAAACAGGACTGGTAAGGTTGAGAAGGAGCTTGAAACACTGAATCAGATTCTTGCAAACTCCAGTTATTGGATTCAACAGTGGGCTCTGATATCAACTTGATCAAAAATGAGCTATTTGGTGTGATAGGAACGGATAACATCAAGCATGTTATCAAGAATGGAGGGTACATGGCTATCGCTACAAACACATTTAAGATGCTTGATATGGTCAACTATGTTCCTGCTGGTACAAGTTATGATTTCTATCTCAAAACCTATCTAGGAGGTTGCAAATGCGAAGATCAGATCAGATGTACCTGTGAGCTGACCAAGGGAGTATTTCCATACGAGTACATGACTAGCTTTAAGGTTCTGAGTGAGACGAAGCTCCCTCCGAAAGAGGCGTTTTACAGTAGTCTACGTTGTACTCACATCAGTGATGATGACTATGAGCGTGTCAAGTTCGTATGGGATCACTATCAGATGAAGACACTCAAGGATCTCCTGATCTGGTAGAACAATCTAGATGTAGGACCATTCATCAAAGCGATTCAAAAACAGCGTGAGCTCTTCAAGCGGTATGAGCTCGATATGTTCTGTGATGGTGTGTCTCTCCCAGGGCTTAGCGAAAAGATCATGTACAAGACCCAAGAGCTCATTTTCCCGAGCAAGGAACCAGGTGAAGCATTCGATTTCCCAGAAAAACGATACTTAGGATACATTGATCAGGATGCAAAGGCCAATAGGGAATTCGCAATGACTACGCAACATCTTGATCAATTGCTCAAGAAGCAGAAGTATCTATGTTCTTACTGCTACACCAAGCTCAACGAGGAAAATGTGTCAGCCGATCGGATCAACAACAAGATAGGTCATCAAGATGGTAATATCATCATCAGCTGTGTCAACTGCAATGTTTCGCGTAAGGATATGAATATCAAGGCTTTTCGCCACAAGAAGTTGCTCGACTTTAATGCTGATCGTATGATTCATTCGATCGATCAAGAGCAAGCTGATATCTATCGTAAAATGAAAGCTAATATTGCTGGTTGTCCATCTATCATCTTCAATCGATATGCTAAGCGCAATGAGACTACAATCCGAGGAGGTAAGTCCTGTATGAAGATCATTGGATACGATGTGAACGCTCTATATCTCTGGTGTCTAGGAAATGAGATGGCATGTGGACGATTGGTTATGGACGATGCATACGAAGGTATTGTTGATGATATTGTATCTGACAAGATCTTTGGTTATCTCGAATGCGACATTGAGACACCAGTACTCATGAAAGACCATTTCAGTGAGATGACTCCTATTTTCAAAAATGTTGAAATTGACCCTACCGCAGAAGTCATTGGTGAGCATATGTATGAGTACAACCAGTCTCGTGGTAAGAAAAACATGTCGAAGAAGAGTCGTAAGTTGATTGGTAGCTATTTCGGTGAGAAGATCCTTATTTACACACCTCTTCTAAAATGGTACCTTGACCATGGTCTCAAAATCATCAAGACCCATAGTTTTATCAAAGCTAATCCACACAAAGCTTTCGAACCATTCATGAAAGCTGTATCGGATGCTCGTCGTCAAGGTGATGTAGATGAATCTAAGTCCATGATCGCCGAGATGATGAAACTGGTAGGAAATGCTGCATTTGGGCGTAGCGGTATGGATATGTCTAAACACAAGGAGGTTGAGTTCTTATTGGAGGAAAAGAGTATCTACAAGGCTATTGAACACTTCACCTTCAGCTCCAAAACGGAACTCAACGCTGGGACTGTTGAGTTAATAAAAAACAAGCGGACCATCAAGCTTAAGAATCCTATTCACGTCTCAATTGCTATCTACCAGCTAGCTAAGCTCCGTATGCTCCAGTTCTACTACGATTGTATTGACTTCTACTTCGACAGATCTGATTTCCAGTATCAGGAGATGGATACTGACTCAGCCTGCATTGCATTTAGCGCTGACAACCCGTTCCCTGATCTCATCAAACCTGAGCTACGCGAGCATTTCAATGAGCATAAATATGAGTGGTTCCCACGCGATGATACTAAGGAGAATGCTGCGTATGATCGACGAACACCTGGATTGCTTAAGGAGGAGTGGCGAGGTGATGCTATTATCTCACTGTCCAGCAAGAATTACATCTGCTATCTACCCGATGAGGAACACAAGGTCAAAAAGGATAAGAAAATTGTAAATGGAAAGGCTAGATACTTCAAACTATCCGCTAAGGGAGTTCAGAAGTCTAGAAACGCTGATGTATTGACTCCTGAAAACTTTGAAGCCGTTGTCAAGGACAAAATCACGATTCAAGGCAACAACAAGGGGTTCCGCATTTCTAAGGAAACAAACTCTATTATCACCTATAGTCAAACCAAGACTGCACTCAATTACTACTATGACAAGCGACAAGTCCTGTCGGATGGTATTTCAACAATTCCACTTAATATTTAAGGGGGATACGTTTGCCAATTTTTTTGTTCTAATATAGATAAGTATGGAAGAGATACTCGAGAAACTCTACTATGACCCAGAAACGGGTTTCATCGCAGCACCTGCTCTTCATAAGAAGGCTAAGGAAATCGACTCGTCGATTACGCTCAAACAAGTGAAGGACTGGTACAAAACTAAGCTTGATATTCAGCGCCATGTTGAGCAAAAGAGTACTTACGATGACTTTCGCATCGCGTCCAGCAACCCTAATTCGTGGCAAATGGATCTTGCATTCTGGGAAGTGAAATCAATACTGACCGCTATCAATATCAACTCCAGGCTAGGTTTCGCCAAGCTTCTGAAGAATAAGCGAGCAGATACAGTGCTGAATGGGATCAAGGAGCTAGTCAAGGAGCAGAAGGTGAATGTACTAACCACGGATAATGGCAAAGAATTTCTGAATCGTAAGACAACTACCTACCTCAAATCACAAAAAATTAGCCATTTCAACAATGAACCAGGAGATCACGCTACGATGGGTAAGATTGAACGTTTCAACAGAACTTTAAAGATGAGACTCGTTCGCATGAACCAACCTATTAACGAAAAGCTTGTGAAGAGTGTTGTAAATAACTATAACAACACTTATCATTTATCGATAGACAAGACTCCCAACCAAGCGAAAGGAGATGTAATTGAAGAGGATCTTGATCATAATCGCGCATTAATGGAACGTATGGAAAATGACCTGCCCGTTGGAGCAACGGTACTCTATCGACTTGATAAAGGAACATTTGATAAAGAAACGGCTCGTTGGAGCAAAACCATCTACGAAATCATTGGTATCGATGGTTATCGAGTCCAAATACGGTCAAAGAATGGTCATACGTTGTATAAGTCTCCAAACGATATTAAACTATTCAAATCCAAGTCAACCAATTCAACGCCTGGGAAGAACCAAATTTACGAAGCGGAAAAGTTGCTCGACCACAAGAAGCTAAAATCTGGTAAGTTCAAGTATCTCGTTCAATGGATTGGCTATGATGATCCAACATGGGAAAACCAAGATAATCTCCGATTGGTCAATAAATCGAAGCGATCAACCTTAGAGACTGAGTACTGGAAGTCGATAAAAAAAATGAGACGAACTAGCTTCGAATAAAGTTTAGTAGAGACATCCTCTGTAAGCGTTGACTCATGTATATTAGATTTCCCATAATTTTGAATATTTAGAAAAATATAGACTTGATATATAGCAATCAATGTGTCCTAACTGTTTAGAGTATACGCGTGAGCTCACTCATCTCCGGCGAAAACTGTGGGTTATCCAGGAGGTTAGTCGAATCAAGAATGAACTCAAGAACCTTGACCCCAATGAAAATTTCCAAAGAACAGTAGTCAACCGGAAGTATCGAAAGGAACTGGAGGAGATATTCGGAGTCAACTTCTACAACGTCAAGAAACGATATCTAAGTCTCCTCAATGAGCGAAACCATATCTGCCACTCATATTCGCCATTTCAACACAAGCCCAATATGCCTAGCTATTGGTAAGAGTTTTTAGCAGTATTCATTTTTTTATGATTCGCAATCATATAGAAGCAGCATGTTCCCTCATTTCACATCTTTAGCTCAACGAGAGCAAAAGCGGCAGGAGTTGCTCGAAAGAGCCCTACGTCGGGTTCGACAAGCCAATTCGAAGCGCCAGATGTACGAAGGTGCATCGTGGGCTAGCGACATCGCCAAAGGCATCACTACAGTTCCCAAGAAGACATCTGAATCAGTTCAAACGGATATTTCTGTTGGTCCTGACGAAGAAACGCCTGATGAGTTGAAAATTCCGCTCGCGGAAATCTTAAAAAAAAAGCTGAAAATTGAAAACTCTCAGAAAAACCCTGACCTATCAACAACGGTAGATGCTGAAGTTAATGCAACACCTGAAATGAACGATGCATCTACTACAGCAAAGCCTCAATCCGTTGATGCTTCCAGTACTGCTAAGCCTAAAACCAGTGATGGTTGGGTACACGTGAGTCCCGATATGGCTAATGTTGGAGTTGATAATAGTGCAAGAATGGTAGATACTGGTGTTGGCCCCGATGGTTCGCTAGAAGAAGATGGTTTGTTCAGCGATGAAGGTAATGATGAGGTAAAAGCAAAGGAATCGGTTGCTAAAATCTTCGAAGTTTATCCCATTCTTGCCGATCTCAATATTCACCCTGTTGCTTCCAACGGGCGCCAACTTACCAAATATTATATTGGAATGGTAGCTAAGGTATTTAGCATTAAGCTAAAGAAATATGTACTAGTCCGTTCCATTGATTGGTCTGAGACGTATGACCATATTGGTGAGGTACTGACTAATGATGTTAGATTCCTTGCATACATCAATGAGAAGAAGCGACGTAATGAAATGGGTCAAGAGGATAACAATACTCCTTATCAGATTTGGCAAAAGATTGGCTCAAAGCGAAAGCGAACCAATGCCTCAGAAGGGGATTATTCAAACCGCTCTAAACAGAGACTTGACGATAGCTATGTGTTTGATACTGGTACATCCACAAGATCCGATCAAATGGATAGCAAGCTGAAACTATTTTGGGCAATTAGCAAAAATAAGGAAGTCCTTGAATCCAATGGACTACGAAAGAAAATTGTTCCTATTCTCAATGGGACAGCAAATTCATCTCCTATTGACAAAGATGGATATGTTTGGATCAATGGCAATAACATTAACGTCTACGGTAAAGATAGTGATCGCGTGAAGCAAGCAATTACTCAGAAGGTGAACTGGATTATGACATTCCAGTCTTTCATTAATATGACTAAAGACAGGGGGCTAGAGTTAGAATTAGTCGGTAGCAATGAGACAAAATCGATAAATGACTTTACCCCAGCTAATGGTGAAGCTCAGCATGGATTAATGAGTGGTATTGATGCAGACATGGACCCAACCCTATCAAAAGCTGATAACGACGCTAAAAGCATTTTAACTGATTATTTTACACAATTGCACGCTAATAGTGTTGATATTCCGTTTCGACTACAGCCAATCGTGAAAATCAATGGAGTTGTTAAACCTCATCCATCGTATTATTTTGGACAGCCATCGGGGTCTAGACCCCTAAATATTTTAAATCGGGAAAGCAAATCTCACAAGCAGGTGTCTGGTGTAGCTTGGAAGGGGCTCATGAAGAATATCATGTGGATGGACACTTTTTCGTCCCTACTTAATGGGATTGAGGACTTGGATCGCTATCTTAGTGAGGTTGAATATCCCTTCCCGTCGAGCGATGATGAAGCAGCTAAGATCATTGAAGAAAAGGAAAATGATAAGAAAAAACGTACAAACTTGGATGCTAATCTTGAGATACTGAATGAAGCTATTCTAAAGTCTGTTCATGATATCAGACAACAAAGTGTTGAGGAGTATGAATACGATGACAGCTTACAGAAGCTTCACGATGAATCAGAAGCGGCTTTTCAGGCATATGGCGAGGCTCAGAAGCGCTATGAAGAAGCAAAAGAGGCTGCGAGAGCAACTAGCTCTAAAGCAGCCAAATCTGCATTGAAGGCAGCTACTTCAGCTATGAAAGCTACAAAATCGGTATATCAAACGAAGGCTAAGCGATACAACGAGGCAAGCAAGGTATCCGGTAGTGGAGTTAAACCAAAGCTTCAAGGTCGAGGATTGTGTGGTGCAGGCGTTGCTCCTCTTGAGGGTGTGGTCCGCCGAGGACGTACCTATAATCTCAATGAAATTCAGGGATTAGCTACTCCTAGCGCATATACATACAAGCAGCTTGGGAGTAACTACATCAGAATCCCTGATCTTGATGCAAAAACGCTGGTCATTGTACAGCCGAATCGTCGAAAATGTGGTCCAAAATGCCAAATCAGTGAGAGTCTCTAAGGAATGATCCGAACCCTAGTCTACAAGCAGCAAATTGATCAAGCCTCCTACGATAAGCTATCGATCGATGATAAGAAACTGTTCAAGGAGATTCTAGCAATCACTCACCTCCAGTACAACTTCCACGACAAACTGGAGGATCCACTTACAACGCTCCGCGCCGAGTATGACAAGCTCAAAGGTGAATTAGAGCTAGGAAACGATAATCCTAGCATTATCAAACAGCTCAAGTCTCTCACTGTGGATATGTACAGTGATCGACTAATTGATGATAAGGAATTTAAGGAAATTATTACTCGTCTATTATAAGAATGAATCTATTCCCATCATTAATTATTCTGTGGGTCGTAATAATCTACGATTTAATATAAACCAGAATGTTTTTCTTCAACCCACGCATCATCGCCAGTTCAGGCGGCAGCTATGGAGACAACAGCGATCTAAACATTGCTGAGCTCAAGTCCATCATGAAGAATCTAATCATCCATGACCGACCTCAACAGACCCAGGCTGCCGCATGGGCCACTGACCTCGATAAGTCAATCAAGAAGGTTGAAACGACGACGCAAACCGAAGGTGGCAAGGTTTGGGCGTACCAACCGAAAAAAAAGACGAAAACCGTGAAAACCTTTGCTTTACAAGGATACTTCTGTTTGCCTTTCACGGTAGACTCTATTTTTTTTATCGCCGATATCGATAGCCATGATAGCATTCTTACCGGTATGGAGATTGCACATGGGGATATAAGCATTATTCCCTATAGATACTACCCCATCGCGCATCGTTATTGAACCGATTACTTGGCCAGTTTCAGGATTAGTCAAATCCTTTGTGATCTGCTTTTTACTTGGAACGCAACCCATTGTATATACTCTACCAAAGAAAAGTTTTCGAGAACAAATCCGCTGTATATGGTTTTGAATTATCTAGAGGTCCATGCCTCTTGTAGTAGCGCTCTCGGCGCTTCTTATCCCCATGGTCGTACTCGCGGTACGCTTTCAACGGTGTACGGTCTCGATACTGTTCATAAGGTTCGCCAGTCCGCTTAAGAGCACCAAAAGGTACAATTCTGCCATCATCAAAAACAGCATCATATTTTTTGTCTTTCCGTGTGGATACTCGAAACTTGAATGGAGGCATTCTATGTTAACCCCTTCAAACCGGTAGCTGTATAAGCTGCGTTACGATGGCTTGGCTATGTGACCGTTACGCTGTATATACAGCATAAGGAAATTAAACTTGATTTGATTATTGAACTCAAACAAACCATACAAAAGATAAGTAAAAAAAGTTGGACAAGAGACGAGTGATTATACCTAGCCGCTGTGGTTAGGCTGTTGAAGTACCACTCTCAATTTCTCGATATTTCCGATAATATTGTGAAGGTTTGATACAGTCATTGAGTGACAGAATAAAAACTAACAGGTGATTTTGCGCCTCTGCCTCGGACCAGTCATTTGAGATTTCGAGCCGCGGGGAAGAAGTGATGGTGGGCACGCGAGGAACAACGCCAACCGCTGAAAAAGCTGCTGCTCCGGATGAAGAGCGGGGGACCGTCAACTTCAAGGCGGTCTGGTCAGGATTCAAGGCGGCAGGATGGACATCCAAGCCACCCCCGCGAAGCATTGGCACTCGGGCGTGACGCTGACGGTGCTGAAGGCGTCGACTACTTGCTTGGAGAGCAAGCTGTGGTGAACCACGCTGTTCTGCGTAAGGGCTATGATGTGAGGCTAAACTACCGATTATACAACTAATCTATGTGAGTGGCTATGCAGTCGCCCTGAAGGAGAGGACAGAACGCGCTGCGGCTGCTCTTCCTGTCGAGGATACGGCTGAAGATCCTCCCCTGAGTCCAGCCGAGGCTGCTGGCCCATCTTCTGCCGCCTCAGCCACGAACGATCCGCCCCCAAGTGCCGCCACCTCTCCTGCTGCGTCTACGTCTGCTCAGGAACCTGAAGATGGAACCGCACCATCGAAGCAACCCCTACCGACCCGCGAGACCTCGTCGCCAAAGCCGAGCAAGTCGGCCAAGGCCACCAGGGCCACTAAGCAGCCCAAGTCGTCCAAGGTTAGGTTGGCGAAGCCGCCGAAGCCGACACACAAGTCACCAGCTTCCAAGTCGGGCTCGAGTTCAGCGCGCTCGTCAGCCGCTGAGTCACCTCCGGCTGCTGCGCCATCGACGCCTCCGACGGGTTTGTCCGTTGTGACGTTGTCTCCGCAATAAGGTTCTAAGTCGTATATGATATGTTGTATATGCTGGTTATTTATGCTATACGATACAGGTTCTGGTCCTACCCAATCTTCACCACCCCAGCGCAGCACGGACGGATCCTCGGTCGAACGGAGTCCACCAAGGTCGGATAGCCACAAGAAAAGCGATGTAGCGACTATCCCATATGACTATAATATGACTGCAATTTGCTGGTGGGACAGCGAACCTGTTCATTTCCTGTCGGTGGGTGGGAATGTCGCCTTGGATCGTGTTGTGCGTCGCGAGAAGACTGTTGAGCAGAACGAAATAGCGTGCCCCAAGGTCATCAAGACTATCACCGCTTCATGGGCGGAGTTGATGCGCACGATCAACTCCGCCTGCAAAGGTACTCTGTGCAGCGCTGCATCACCTATCGAAAGTACTACCGGTCGCTATTTTGGGGGCTTGTGGATGTGGCGATCACCAACGCGTTTATCGTGCACCGCGCCTACTGCAAGAAGAAGAAGATCAAGGCGATGACCCACGTGCAGTTCATGTGCAAGTTGGACAGCAAGTTATCCAGGATGTTGCATCTGCAGCTTATTGCGCTGAAGCCGGAGGATATGTACGAAGAAAACACGTTTCAACCTGGTGAGTTGAGTATGCTGTATAAGCTCTGGTGGATATGCTGTATGTGTATTACGGCTAACACGTATATACAGATGAAAATGTTTCCGTTGACGTAGAGGCGGAGGAACGTCAAGCGGACACCGGCAGCCATATTGCCAAGCAGAGTGACGAATGGCGCGACCACTCAGGGCAGCAAAAACGAGTGCAGAAGAACTGCAAGGTTTGTACGCTGAAGACGCCAAGTGGCAAGCGTGGCGCCACCTCCACTTACTTCTGGGATGGATGCGACTTCCCCGGGCCTACTTATCTGTGCGTCAAGCCAAAGTGGACGGTAGGAAGCAAGATTGAGCTGTTGGGACGTCTGGCACAAGGAGTACAACAACGGCAAGGCTATTCCGCAGGACCTGAAGGGGTAAGATCCGTGTGCGGGCACCGAAAGTCACAAGATTTCCCGGGGAAGTCACCTGCTAAGCACCACTGTGTCAGCAGTGTTAGCAGCGAGGTCAGCGAAGATAGCGAGTAGGTTGGGTTGTTCTTCATGTGAATGCATGTGTATGGTATGTTGTTCGTGTTATGCTTGTGACCTAATGAGCAATCGGCCTGCCAACGGCTACTTGCTCACGCCGCTTTTGATTACCCATAGCATGCGTCAAGCAGAGACAGGGATAACGATTATCCATTGGCCAATTATCACATTGTCATCATTTGATTGCATATCGGACAACTTGATTATAGTATAGCGGCAATCTCGACTTGTCTGTGCTACCGGAATCCCGATATTTAGAGAGATTTTTTCCTACGAATCTAACGCTTGAGAGAACATAGTCCGTGTGTACCCTGCATAAACTTACCAACATGCTACGCACGCAAAGTCGCGCGGCTACAGCACTGTACATAGCTCATGCTATGATGTATATATACAAGTTAGAGGTGGTTTTACTCCGTCGTATATACATCCCCAAGCCCTGATGAGCCCATTTTTTGACAGCGCCCTACCCTCCCCCTTCCCTAGCGTATACAATTTTCTATATGTTAAAACGCTGTATATACAGCATAGACATGGGGAAAAAATCTTCGGTTTGAAGGGGTTAAAGAAGATAAATTTGCTTCAATTACATCTAAACGATTCAGTACATCCTGTAAGCATTTGTGAAGGAGACAGGCAATCTTTGGGTAATCCAGCGTCAGTTGAACGCCATCGATATCTCCATCTTGCTCAGCCTTGAGAGACTCATTTTCAATGAATGAGATACACTCTACAGCATATTTGGCAACATCCTGAGCAATGTACCCGAGTTCTCGTTTATCGGGCGTTGATCGATACGAGAATAGTTTTGGATGAACATTTCTTACGAAATCGTTGGTATCGGATATATCTTCGATATTAGTCTTGAGCCTGCGATCAGACGTAGTGATGTAAGAGCCAGCGGATACCAAAATGGAATTAGATGACCTGATAGATACTGCTATCGATGCCAAAGGCCCGATAGTAAAAGTTGTTTGGCTTTTAGTCAGCGCACCATATCCCAATCCGGCGACGTCAATAGTTTGACTAACAGAGCCGCTTACGTCCAGAATTGAGTTCGAGGGTGAAGTCGTTCCAATCCCAACTCTTCCAGCATTAGTACCGCCAAGAATGGTTATACGAGTCGAATCATTTGTACCAAGACGTAGATCATTATTTGTCATCGTTCCAACAAACATCGAATGGGTTGATGTCCCAACTGCTCCATTATGTATTTGAATCGCTCCTCTTACCGGTGTTGAATTAGATCCATAAAAGTCATGAGCAATAGTAAAACTACCATCTAGCCAATTAGCACCATCCCCAGTAATAGTTTGCCAAGCTGTCTGAGAAGCTGTTGGTGTATTAAAACAACTCCGCTAATAGCCGAATATATGTTAGCATAGGCATCGCCACCTATACCAACGCCACCTCCAACGATAAGAGTTCCAGTTGATTGCGATGAGCTACTAATAGCTCCTGATAGATAGGTTGATCCATTATTAATCCATAGTGCGTGTGAATTTGTCAGAGTCATATTGGATCCGGCTGTTGGCGCGTTATTAATATATACTGTAGCAGCTCTAGTGCATGATACTCCAGCATTGCTTGCAGCAATTGTGCATCCACTAAAATTATTAATTGCAGCTGATGTCATAGTACCACTAGCCGGTGTTGAATTGCTGGTGTATGTATTACCGATAGTTGCTATCTGGCATCCTACAGTCCCCCAATTTGGAAGTGAGGTTGATTTTCCAACTGTTATGTTTACTGCCCCTATTGAACCAGAAACTATTAAAGCTCCCCCTGATACGCTCTGACTATATGTCGAATCATCGATAAATACAGAACCATTATCGATCCATAGAGAGTGGGAATTAATCAAAGTCATATTGGTTCCAGCGAGAGGAGAATTTGCTATATATATACCGTCGCCGCTCTAGTCGTCGTTACACCCGTATTAGTAGCGGCGATCACCGGCCTTCCATAGGATGTTATTACAGCAGAAGCAGTAGTTCCACTAGCAGCCGTGCTGGAATTGGTATATGTTTGCGTTATGGAGCGATATTGGATACCCTCTGTAAGCCAAGAAGATGCTGAATACGCAGTTCCGCCAATTGTTAAATTCTTTGCAATACCAACTCCTCCAGCCGCAACTAAACAACCATTATTAGACCATGTAGAGGCTGTCGTTCCAGATATAGTTAAAATGCTTGCTCCTCCAACTAAATTTAGAGTCGCAGAAGTTGCTCCTAATGAAATAGAAGAAGAAACGTTTAATGAGCTCAGTGTTCCTAGGCTGGTAATATTTGGCTGAGCAGCGGTCTGTAGCGTACCATAGATGCTTGTCGCCGTCAGGCTGCTAATCGTACCGATGTTGCCCGATCCGTCGAGTACCAGTGCTTTGCTGTTAGCTGCTGTGCCAGGCGTGATGCCAAATACATAGCTTGGAGCGCTTGCAATTGCTGATCCATTAACAGTCAAGCTGCTGCAGCTAACTGCGCCGAGACCACTGATATCGCCACCGGATCCAGGGACAAGTGCTACACCCTGGGTTGCAATTCCTTGAGTAATTCCAGTGAGATAAGTCAGTCGATAGTCATCCTTACTGAGATACAACGTTTGGGCATAATCATATGTTAGATACCCATTCGCGTCCAGCGTTAAGTAGAAGGCTGGATTATAGATTGGAGATTGAAAGGTTGGCTGCGGATATGAAAAACCAGAGCTCATGTTTGTTTTGTCTCGAGCTATATAGATCTAGCTATTTTCATAGACGATCATGAGTTCTATTCCAAACTATGGCGCTTCTTTACCCAAAAAGTTCAAATCAGCTAGCATGGGAGATATTTCTGCTTTGGACATTAAATCACTGTTTAGAATGGTTGTGCTTGGTCCATCGTTCAGTGGTAAGAACAACCTGTGTATGTTCATTCTTAAGCATTCTCCTCACGTATTTGCTCATCTAACAATCATAGCTCGTAATCCCCACCAGGAACTCTATGAATTCTTACGAGACAAGCTTGATGGCTTCATCACATTCGCTAATCCAGATGCACCGCCAGGAGTTGATCAAGTGCGCCACACGCCGCTTAGCTCTAATAAGCCTGAACTAGTGATCATAGACGATTACAGCAATGATAAGCTACTCCAGAAGAATCTGTTCTCTCATTACTTTACTAGAGGGCGCCACTTCAAGGTGTCGACCATCTACTTGAGCCACAGCTACTTCGCAACGGACAAGATGATTCGTTTGAATTCAGAGTACGTAGCGATCCTGAAAGCTAACTCTAAGCGAGACCTTCAGATGGTTGTAAAGGATTTCAATATCAAGGGAGTAGATGAGCGTTCAATTGTCTATTATTACAATAAAGCCACGGAGAGAAAAGGACAGATGTTGTTCATTGATTCAGTGAAGGGTCAGATCAGGTATAACTTCGATAGACCTATCATGATTGAAGACTAATTCCAATTTATCGATGAGAAATATGCTTATACTCATATACTAAAAACATGTCGAGCTTTGTCAAGCTAGATAGCTCTAACCTGGTCCAAGATGGATACAACTCTACGTGGAAATACACCTTCCCAGGGAGTGCTGCCAACTTCAAAGACACTGTTTGTGCGATTCAATCGATTACGCTAAGCAATAGTGAGTACAACATTGATTCGTTTCAGTTTCAGAACACTACGTTCAAAGTAGAAGTTCCTACCGCTGCAACTACATCAACGATCAGTATTACGCTACAGGATGGTATCTACAAATACGCTGATATTAATCGTAGCATCCAGACTGCTCTCGTGAATGCTGGAGCGTATTTAATCGATGCTAGTGGAAACAACGTGTTTTATATTCAATTGACTGAGAATAGCGTCTATTACGCTGCTCAGTTTGACTTCACTCCAACTCCGACTACATTACCAGCTGGCTACACACGACCTGCATCTGGCCTGTACAGTAGTGGTGGATCTGGTTTGCCTACTACTACTAGAGTCCCGCGTGTAATTATTGACAATCCTGATTTTGGGAAGGTAGTAGGATTAATGTCAGGAACATATCCTGTTGCTTCTGCTACAGTTGCTAGCGCGCAGCTCTCTAATATCATCCCCCAGGCTCATCCTACCAGCTCATACATTGTTCGTTGTGATCTAATCAAGAATGACTATGTGGCTTCTGGTGATATCATCTCATGCTTCAATCGTGGCGATGCTGCTATTGGAAAGCTAATCTCGTATCAACCCAGTCAGTATGCCTGGATGAACTGTCATAACGGCTCCAGATCAACTATTACCATCAGTATCTACAACCAAAATGATCTTCAGAGATACATCGGTAGCAATCATGTTGCTACTCAGGCCAAAAAAATAAGTTCATCAAATCAAATTTTTTTGGCGGTTAAAAGGTGAAGCTACCACCGGTCTTGCGCTTAGCTCGGAGAGCAGCCATTTTTGCCTTCATTTCCGGCGACCCCTTAGCGGGTCGCTTGCTCTTCTTAGCAGGAACACCAACACCGTATCGTCGCTTGACTTCACCACGGATTGACTTGATTAGCGTTTCATGTTCAGGCTTGGTTGCCTTCGAGAGGAGGAACTTTTCACCAGCATCAACTGCATCAGTTAGTACTACTTTGCGTTTAGCATAGGAAATCGCCCGGTTCGCTGTCTTCTTAACATCTGCTACTGAGATGCGACCACCTTCCTTCTCAACATCGCTATCACTGTCATAGATACCAATTCCTGTTAGGGACTTGATGGCAGCTCTAGCTGGGATCGCAGCTGTAGGTTGTCCGGCGTAGGTTGCTAGAGCAGGAACAGCAGCATCAACGGCCTTACTCAAGATTCCTGAATCCTTAGCGAATTTATAAGCTGATTTGATTCCGTTCCATACCTTGGACCAAATAGAGCCGCCTTGAGCCCTCTTGTAGCCCTTCTTGACTTCATGGCGAGTAATGTCGAGACGAACACCGCGTCCAGCCTTGCGAGCTTTGATAGCCTTCTCAAACGAAGCAGGGTGGAGATGAATAAGAGAGCCACTACCCTTGAGCTCACCAGCTGTCAAGTTTAGCTTTCCAGTCTTGAAAGCCTTGGATAGCTTGCGTGCAGGAACATCACTCGAGATCGATAATTCACGATACATGATTAGTCTATATCTTCTGAACTAAAGAATAGTTAAATTTAAATCTTTCATCTTTTTGAACACATCTGGCTTACGGTGTTGCTTAGAATAGAGCCATAAAATGCAGAAAGGACCACAGTAATCACCGTACGTTTCTTGGTATTGCCTGGTATTGTATCTTCCAATACCGTACTTGGTTGGAGCTGGCTCTCCCATGGAGTCAAAGTATTCTCCGTTATGAACTGCCGTCCAGTGCCCTACATCGAGATGAGGCGGTCTTAGTAGAATCAAGTACGAACCTTTCTTTGGAATAGGACTGTCGATTTCATTTGATATTATCGAGCTGAACATTCATTTTTTCAGCGAGTTCAATGAGGTCATGATCGGAAGTGATTGGCTTGATTAGGTCAGTCATAATATTTAATTTCCCAAAACTATATTAGACCCCATATAGATTCAACGATGAGTGAAACTCAACTATCCGATCAGTACTTGTACCAGAGCTCGCTCAAGAGCGACCCGTAGATCAAGGTATCTTCGAGCAAGCGTGTACCGCACGTTATCGATCTCAACCAGGGCTCGTACCAGAATGGTGTCATCACTATCGATGCAACTGCGCAGCTTAATGGTAGTGAAGGATTTGCTAGCCTGCGCGATGCCTATATTGTACTCCCATACAAGGTCTCGATGAAGAATGGTGCTACTCCTCAAGCCACTGCTGCTAACCGTCTTTGTGCTACTCTAAAGTGCCGCAAATGGAATGTAATTGACTCGATGTCGCTGGAACTCAATGGTAAGACCATCGTCAGTATGGCTGATTACAAGCTGTTTTGGAACAATGTTCGTGCTCAGACTGGATACAGCCCTCAGTACGTTGAAAAGCATGGAGCAGAGTCCTTCTTGTACCCTGATGCCGCTCAGTCGGTACTTTACAACGCTGGTACGGCTACGGTAGGTGATGGTTTCTCCAATAACACTGCTTTCACCAGCTCGCTTGGTGTCCAGGCTCAAGGTGGTGCAACGATCCCCAACGATGGTTTTGTAAAGCGTCTACTAGCAAACCCTCCTACGTCTGGTGCTAACTTTACAGCCTCGTGGCCGTCGGTAGGTGATACTGCGGCTTCTACTACTATTTCTAACCAAACCTCGCGTGGCGCTTTCGTAGCTGGTGCTGCTACTGCTAATGCTATTATGGGAACGTGGAACTACATGCTCAAGATCAAGCTAGTCGACCTCCATCCGATCTTTCGTGAACTAGACCTCATGGCTAATCCTCAAATCCGCCTGCGCTTCAGAGTCAACCAGGGTACTTCTACAATTGCTGTTGATTCCTCCAAGAACATGTCTCTAACTACGACTACGCTTGCCTCTGGTAATGCTTGTCGTATCATGGTCGCTAGTTCTGCTACTGGTAATCCTATGGCTGGAGTACTCGCTGTATCGGCTGGTTTTAGCGTTTCTTGGGGAGCTGTAGTTAATGCCCTGGAGCCTACTATTGATGGTACTTACATGCCTTTTACCACGGCCCGCCTCTATGTTCCGTTTGTACACCTTGAGAACCCTCAGGCGATCATTTCCAAGCCTGTCAAGAAGGTTCGATACAATGATTGCTACGCTCAGTGGTTCTATCAGCGAGCCGGTACTGGTAAGTCCTCGTCGCAACTAAACGCTTCTTTTGATCTACAGCTATCTGCTAGTGTTAAGAATGCCAAATATGTCATTGTACTTCCATTCGCAGAGCAGACGAACAACTTCGTCAGTGCTACTGTTCAACAGTTCCAGAGTCCTTTTGATAGCGCTCCGTACACTCTGCACCCCGGTTCGTCGATTCGTAACTTCAACGTTCGTATTGGTTCAACTCAGGCTTTTGATATCAGTCATGACTATGAATTCCATCACTTCACCAACGAGGTGGCTAAAATTGCTGCTATTAATGGAGATCTGACTCCTGAGCTTGTCAATGGACTGCTTGACTATCAAACTTGGTCGCTAACTAATCGCATGCTTATTGCTGATGTCAGTCGACTGACGGAACGTGATGTCCCGCAATCGATTCAGATCCAGGGAACCAATGCTGGTTGCCAAGGTACGAATATGCTAGTGTTGGTGATTAGCGAGCAAGAGCTCTCCTATGATCGCCTAACGGGGGAAGTTCTAGAATTCTCAACCGCGTAAGCTTACTCATAAAAATATTTTTTTTTAATATAAGATGGCGTATCCCTACAAGAACTCATCTAAAGCTGAGGCTATAAGTGATTACCAAAATTTGATAGACTTTGATGCTTCATCTATTGGAAATTCTCGTGTTGGAATTCTAGCATGCGACTATATTTTCGAAAAGGAGCGTAGTAAAGTCAGCTACAATGGACGTAAGTCTAAGTATGAAGCTTGGAAAGATCCTAAAATCCGTAAGAAAATCATTGAGAACGCGATCAAATGGCATAATATTAATAGTGAATCTGAATTAACGAAAGCTAATATCCGTTCAGCTCTTAACTACCAGTTCGGTTCTGTTGGGAATTTTCGTCCGTCTGTAGCTAAATATATCTATAATCGCTTTAAATCAACATCTGTCTTAGATCCGTCCGCTGGTTGGGGCAATAGATTGCTTGCAGCAATGTCAATGGATATCGACTATATTGGTGTTGATTCAAACAAGAAACTTCGTTCTGGCTACAAAAAAATGTTCGATACGTTTAAAAGCAACTCAAACATTCGAATCATTACCGCTAAGAGTCAGGACGTTGATTATTCCAAACTAGATCTGATCTTTACATCCCCTCCATATTTTGATATTGAGCGCTATGATGGAATGGACTATGTAGATAAAGAAACATTTCTTAATGACTATTTTATTCCAACATTTACTAAAGCTTTTGATTCGCTAAGAAATCGAGGTCATCTAGCTATAAACTGTCCTCAAGAGATGATTAAACACTTATCATTTATGGGTCGATTTAAAAAAATAAAGATAACAATCTCTAATCGTCATGGAGGAGGTTATGATGCTCACGAGTGGATATATTGGTTAAAGAGGAATTAGTACAATTCCTTGTACAATCTGGGACAGTTATCGATCACGTATTGATTAGTACGTAGCCAATCGAGATACTTAGGATCGATGTTTCTGATCTGTTTGATTGACTTTCCCTTGTACTTTCCCCAGTTCATCATATAGGAGTTATCGTTATTGTGGAACTTCTGATAAAGGAAGAGCTTGATGTCTTCACTAATATTTAGACTCGGTTGGCTATGCATCCATTGACAATAACTAGGGTCAGAAGAAAATACTTCTTCGATGGTCTTGCCTTTGAACTTTCCAAAAGTTAGTGCGTTGGTCATGATTATGTGTTGGGTATCTGTATACATACCCCCTCTAATTTTTTTGAAAAAAATAAATTAATTAGGTGATGTTGAGTTAGTACCCCATCGTCTCGAAGAAGTCTTCAAAATTATCGAATCGATCAATGTTTTTACTCATAAACTTGGGATGGTAATGTAATTGTTCGATAACTGTGTTGAAATTAGCCTTGGATTTCCTTTGTTTAATGATATCACTGATCAAAACTTTGTTTCTATGAGCGAAATGGATTTCATCTCTATTTAAATTGAAGAGATCATAATCCTCGTCGCTATGAATAACATAGTCGGTGTAATGTAGGTACCACTGATCATAAATTGTCTCACTTAGTGTACGATTATAGATACGACGCCATCGTTCTTTCTCTTGAGGACAAAACTCTAGATAGTCATCACCAACGAAAGCTATAAGTCTATTGATTATAGTTTCAGTTAAATCTACAACAAGATCAGGTGGGCATAGCATTTCAAATACAGCGTCTTCCATCGTTGCTCGCTCAACGAGTAATAGAATACAATTATGATATTTAAAATTCTGTAGGAAACTAAACAGTTTTGATTTAGTACACCTGAGAGTAGTTTTGCTGTTGATGTATGCAATAGCTCTGTTTATTAATTCTTCATCTTGTCTGAGGACACTCAATGCATCCCTTCCACAGTATGAGGTGGCACGTAGATAGAATAAATCACTTGTATCCATGGTTATTATATGCGGTTGGTTGAATCGGTTGATCGTATATGATATTGTTTATATACTTTATATATTCTTGTATTAGGATCAACTCACTTTCTATTTAAAAATCTGAGCTTTAGATTATATCCATTTGATACTATCTGTAGCCCTTGGTTATCAAAAGAACAATCCTTTGCATAAAAGTGGGTCGAGAGGTGTTCTCGTGAAAATCACTCATTTCGTTATTTAACGGGAAATGGGTACTCTAGATGGTTTTATATGCGATTAAATTTTTTTACATGTTTTGTACCGGAATATTACTACTATCCACTGCCTTCCCTAAATTTAGAGATTTCATATCTTACGGTCCTTTGAGCACCCCGGCCGCTCCTTCCCGCGCCTAAGTGAGCGCTGTGGCCAGCGATTGATAGTAGAATGATTTTTACCATACTACTATAGTAATATCCAGTGTCCTCTCCCAAATCTAATAACGAAGTAATAAGCACGAATCTGCGAGCTGGTTTAATATAGTAGTAGTACTATATTATCAGATTATTACTACTGTCGACCACCAAAATGATGACCACCAAATTACCGTCGACGTTAGGACGGTAAGCCTCAGTTCAGCATCGCGCTTCCGCTGTCGCTAGCCTCCATGCGCAGGATCTCCTTCCTGTTGTGCTTCAGCAGGACCTGCATCTCAGCGCGGCGGGTGTCCGTCTGAGTGCGCCGGTTGCTGGAGGGGGCTCTTCCCAACCAAATGCAAGCCCATGTCGTTTTCTTCCGCCGTCGATGGAGGCGATGTCACCGTCTTCTAATAGTACACGCAAGTCGCACTGCAGAAGCGCTCCGAAAGCTTTCCAGCGTCGTAGAGGTCGTTGCTGCAGATGTGGTGGACACCACGTCCGCAAGCCACACAGGGGTCGGTTGCAGTTAGCTCGGCACATGAGCAATCAGGGCTGGCACACTTCATAGTGTTGTTGACTTGTCGAGGTGAACTGGCAGTGAGGTTTGATTCAGTTCTGGAAAAGTGCAGAATGAGCGATGAGCCATCCATCGGTGATGGGTCTTTGCGGGTCGATCTGCTACAGATCTAGGATCTAATACCTGCAGGCTACGGTTCACGGAGCGTGTAACGAACCGCTTGGTTTGTGCTTTGCGAGTGTCCATGAGTGCAGGATCTCCAGTCTCCGACAAAAGCGAACCCGGTCCCGCTCTCCAGCGTTTCTGAACCGTTGCTCTAACTAGACAGTAATAAGATATTAATATCTGATCCCATTCTGAGCTAATACTCTAATATTAGCATTAAAACAAGCCTGGAGCGACAATAATAATCTGGTTATTAGCTAACTATTAGTTCATTATTACTTATTACCGGATTATTAACCCTAGGTACCGCTACTATCAATCTCTGGCTGTGGCTTAGGGACAGCCCCGGAGACCCAGCAACTCCCCAGCTTATTGCCGGGAGCGCGGGACGGCCGGCGTGCCGGCCGTTAGCCCTCAGGGCGCTGGTCATCAAGCCGATCAAAAGCGTCCATAACGTCTGGGCAGTCTTGGCGGAGGGGCAACTCAAACTCCCATGAGTTCTCAGAGTGCGGGTACCCTCGCCACTTTACCAGATACTGGTTTTGACCCCGGCACCACCCCTTCGCCAGCAGGCACTCCACATGGTAGTGAAGGTTCCCTTGCTCGTCGAACAGCGCCGGTGGAGGACGCGCCAAGCCGCCTCGCGACGTTGAATGAGTTACACGAGACTCGACAACAGACGACACGTCTTCGGAGCCACGTCCAGGATGTCGATGCGCGTCTCGCGCGTACTGCCACGGAGCTGGACGAGCTTGCTCAAAACTTGGGCTCGGTTCACGTGTCTGGGACCGGCTCCAACATGTGGAGGGTTGGATGCAATATTATCGCGATCGCGAAGAGCGCCATATCCAGGAGCTCTCCGAGCTTCGACGCCAGCAGGCTGTATTGAAGGGTCAGATTGACCATCTGGCCCGCATGCAGGGCCCGCCCGCTGTGCCTTCTGCGCCTGTGTCCCTGTGCCTGCGGCACTTCCGGTGGTGACTCGCCGCCTGGGCTCGTGGCACCGCCGATGTCGAGTCTTCCTGCGACCTCGACGACCGCGACCTCCGCGTCTGCGAACTTGTCGCTCTCAGTGCCTCCATCTGCACCTGCGTCGGGACATGATACGGCTTGAGCAAGCCCACGTAGAAGACGGGATGCGTACGCATCTTCTTCGGAAGATTGAGCGTGTACGCAAGACCCCTTTGGCCACAACCTTGAAAGGTTCAATGAAACGTGGGCGCAACTTCGTCTCGAAGACGGTTGACGCTGCAAGTGTCGGTAGGTTCTTAGAATTAAGCAGCACCACGTCCCCGACCTCAAAACTATCAACATTGCCTCTGCCCCTGGCATCTGCATGTTCCTTTTGCTTGTATTGGCTCTCAGCCATTGCGTCACGCACATGTTGCAAGACAATGAGACGCGTTGACAAGAAAGTGTCAACCTGTTTTTCGAAGAGTAGCCGGGCAGACAGCGGCTATCCGATCAGCTAATCGGCTTATCCTCCCCCACCAAGCCCGAGGCCACCAAGTGACGGCGCCAGTGGGACACGGGAATGAGACAAGCTGTTCACGTAGACCGGCGTGTAGCCTGTCGAGGCGTGCACGGCGTTGTTCAACGCAAACTCAACGAGTGGTAGCATAGCGCTCTAACGCTTCGGCGTCTCAGCGCAAATGCTGCGGAGCACGGCCTCGACGACGCGATTCGTCTGACCATCGGTCTGCGGATGGGTATACCACCTCAAAACAACAACTTTGCGGCTGTTTATTACACCACATTGCTTCAAACTCGGCTAACAAGTCCTAGCGGCACCAATACACGGATTCCTTTCTTCTAACTTTTGAACTAGAAGTTAATCAGCATAGTCGAGTCATATTCGGCTTACTGAAGGAAAAGCACTGCTCACGGCGAGTTCAATGAGCTTTTACTCGGACCATGAATCCTAATATTAGGGATGTGACTCTTTATTGAGGATTATCCCTTTGCTAAAGAGCAAATGCAATATACAAATGGACTATTGCAGCGACAGCGCTGGCACATTCCGGCGGGGTCGTCCCGCGGTGGTTTTACCTCTTGTGATTCGGCGGATAGCCTTCATGCGCTTGCCATTGGGATCCACGTAGCTGTGTTGGCTCAGGGCAAACAATAAATACACGTAAGCACCAACCTTCTGGTGATGCATGCACGGGCACCACCCGAGGGCAATGCCGACCTCCCAACCGTTGACAGGTTGACCCAGGACCTCCTTCATTTCGTAGTTACGTCCCATCTGCGCCGCAATAGCCAGGAATTCTTCTGAGCGCTGTCTACATTCGACATAAATTCGTGGCGGGGGAGCTGAGAAAACTTGAACAGTCGCTCCGCGCTGCAGTTCTGCCAAAAATGAAGGCACCATAGTGTGGGCATCTACTTTGAAAAGTAGATTGCCGTGCGCCATTTACCGAGCATATCGCGCTAGCCGGACCATCGCCTTAACTGCTAGGTGAAAAGGACGTTGGTTCATCGATTCGTCCGTGCAGCAGTCGCTGAGCAGACGAAGAAGCATCCCGACCTTGGTTTTTGTGTTCAGCGTATAGTTGCGCTTGATGGCTTTGTTGTACTGTTCGATCGGATTGATCTTAGTCGCGTAACCACTAAGCGCGTGGTACACCTGCCAGTTGGTATCCCTATCATTCAACCACTGCTTCTCGAAGTAGCCGGAAAACGATTGCGTTCGCGGATCATCTCGTCAGCCAAGGCTCGGTGGCGCTGAAACCCGACTTCACAGCTGCTAAAATGCATGTCATAGATGTCCTTCATCACTTCACTCCGACTCCGGCAGGCTACGGGTACCTTCTTCTGGACGATTTGCAACAAGTGAAAGAAGCACACCAGGTATGTGGAGCTCGAGTCTCGCGCGAAAACTTATCCAACTTGACTGAGCTTGAAAGTCGCGTCCATGTGTAAGACAAAGTCCTTGGGGGGGGCAGTTGTTTGAGGAGCTGCTTCGTTGAAATACGGACGAGATATGGTTTAGCATCTCCACCATCGCCGACGTAAGGTCGCCCATGTCTCGCAGCGAAAACGTCCCCATGTCTAAGATGTCTATGGTTATGTCGTCAGGTGCAAGCGTTCGGTTATTGGTTGCCTATTTTCGAATATCTTCATCTTTGGCCGCTTCGATTGACTTCGGGACCAGGTAAGACGTAGCCTGCTTTCGTCGCAACGAGTGTCGCATCACCGGGCGTCTTTACGCTAGTCTTTGGTCGTTTTTTCATCGAGCTTTCATACGTCAAGGCGATGGCTGAAAAATGGGTTCGATCACTGAAAATGACAGCTTTTTTGTCAACATATTCACGAAGCGTCGATAGCGTGATATCAACCGTAGTCGATAATGGGCTGCCCAGCTCCTGGGTAACTTAGAAGAGCATATCACTGGTCGTGTACCTTGTCGCGGTGGCATCCTCTTGAGCTTCGATCGGCTTGGTAGCAATACTGTCAATCCTTGATGATGACATAGTCGGTCTAGAATGGAGTCCATTGAATTCAAGCTCCTCATCTGCAAAGACGATCATCAATCCACCAGCATCTCCATCGTCTCCATAGTTATCATCTTAAAAATCAATTCTTGTAAAGTCGTAAGTGCACCACCAACTTCAGGCAGATTTAGGGACATCACATTTATCCGTTTCCATCGTTTCAACCATGTTTTGAGAACCATTGGGCACAAAGTCATCAAGGCTTGCCAGATGCTCCAGCTTCGTCAAGTATCTTATTCAGATGGCGGCACGCGTAGAATTGTTAATCACGATAATTCCAGCAAGTTTTCGACAAACAGCCAAAACTTCACGGCGTCTTTTATCGGGATTATGGTCGTCATCGCAGGATAGATTATTTTCTATCACAACGCTGCAAGGAAAAAGACCAACATGCGCATCTCTTCCAGTGATTAGTCCTCCTTGTACACTTTTCTTCTTCGGCCCACCTGAGCATCGTAAATAAACATAAATTAATCACCGAATAGTCGCCTTTTTAATGAAGGCTGTACCTTCAAGGACATTGGGTTTGTGTTGCGGGGTCACAAAGTCGGCTCGATGACCCTTAAAATGGACGATGTTGTTGTGGCCAGCCTGGTAGCGTTTGAGGCGAACCTTACAGCTTTCTTTTCCTTGATCAGATTAACTCTGAGCTTCGAAGGACACACGGTGGAACGGCTATTGCTGATTGCCTGATTAGGCGGCCCGCTTCTCTTCGGCGCCCAGCCTTGATTGCATAAATAAAAGGCAGCATACCTGCCAAGACGCTCATTCCAAAGCTTTGCTGGTGTGTTTCCTCTTGATACATGTCATTCAAGCAGTTTATTATATAAAACATATACAATTACACCGACATGTTGCACTAATAAGCACCGTACCGTTTAAAGTTCTCTTGAAGTTCTTCCCATGAATAAAAACTCCACTAAAAGAGGGAAACGCTTGCCCAGCACCATGACACGATGGAATTGGAGATTTTCCAGATTTTCCCGAGCCTCGCCCGTGATTGGCTGGCTCAGAGGCTCACTATGGGAAAGGGAAGCAGCGACACGTGGCGCAGGGGGTAAGCGGATCCTGGTCGGATTCGCGTTGGCGGTGTAGCAGGTTTGGTGACCCCGGATGGAGATGTCCCCAAGAGTGGACCCCGGCTGGAGCCAAGTACCGGACGAGAGGCGAAGCCCAAGAGAGCGTAAAAGTGCCTCCAACTGGAGGCCGCCTGCTCTTGGTGGGCCGTACAACGCAAGAGGAGCCCGACCGGATTGAGCGAAGACCCAGAAGCCCCGAGTTGCTCAAGAAAACCCAGACGTGAAACCCAAGTGGAATATGATCCCGTCTGGAAATGAACCTGAACCCCAAATGGAGATACCAAGATACCACCCCAGATGTGAAGATCCAGCATACAAATTCCAAGATGTTTCCGACCGACCAAGCCGACTAGCCAAGATCGGTTCGGATTCCGTGGAACATTGAACTTCGTTTGCGTACCCAGTGATGATTGTACTTGCTGGAAGTATGCTACGAGGGACCGCGGACGATTACGACGACAAGACCATAGTGAAGACAAGTCAAGATGGAGTGCATGTAAAGATCGACAGAAGATAGCCAGACAGACAGAGAAGAGAGACAACAGATAACAGATAAACAGAGTTCGTTTTGCCAAGGATCGCGCAAGTGAGTTGAAGCAGCCTACCGGACGTGCATTCCCGGAGGACCGACTAAGTCTACGCGTGAGGGCCCAGCAACTGTGACACCTGGGTCGAGCTCCCGCAACAGAGTCCAGTCCAAGTTGGGTTGAGTACCGGGTACCAACCCGAGGTTGATCCACCTCCATTTCATTTCCTAGTTGCGGTTGAGCTCGTCCCTCACAGGAAGGTCCCGCATTTCATATTACGGATTACCTTGTCACCTGGTTGGAGTAGCCCCAGGTGGGAAGTATTGTTTTAAGTGCTATTGTGTGGTAGGACGTACTTGATTGTGTTAGTTTCCCTCCGTACTTGAGGGTGGTGCGCGTGAGCCAAAGCCGTCCGGGATTGACCAGTATCCCGGAGTCCGGCTGGAGTTCACTGGAGAAGTGACCGACCCTTTCACGGTCCAAAAGAATAAGGAAGGGCTACGTGTTTGTATATAACTCTGTATCTGTTTGTATTGTTTGGTTGTCTGAGAGCTGTCAGAGGCGACGTCCAGGAAGGTTACGTTCTGCCCTGCTGCCTAGCAACCTACAAGTATCAAGACAACTCATCTACGGTTGAAGACCCCTGGTTACGAAGACAAACGAACCCACAGGGATTGTTCACAAGGACACACGCCACCCCGGTTGGAGTGTACATCTAGGTGTATCACTTCCGGCTAGGGTCTGTTCTGGGTGCACCCCATTCGGGAGTCTACATCCAGGGCGTGCTAACTATACACCTGGGCGGTCAGGCGTTCACCCGCCTCGCCTCAACCACTAGTGGTATCTCCGACACTAGCACGATCGTTATGGCTCCGTTTCTTGACCTGGCTGAGGGCTATCGCACATGCACTGGAGGCGCCACCCCGGGAGGATGAGAGTCGATCACGATCAGGCGAATGAACCTATCAACCAAGGCCAATCGGCGATTAGTGCTAAAACTACCACCCGTAATGATGTAACATACATACAATTGTGTTGTCAACATAACAATGTTGTACAAATATCCTTTCTAAGCATTATGTTTTATTGTTCGAATAGTCACTTCGGATTTCCGCAAAGACCAACACATTGTAGTTGCAGCTTTTAACCCTTTCGCGGTAAAGGATACACAAGCGCCCTTTTGGTGATTTCACAAAACACGGTAGAATGTACCCCCTCTTAAAGGGCGATTCCTGTGCCCTTTTACACAAATTCAAGCTAGTAATCAACCATGTTTTAAAACAAATCATAATCTGTACATGGAGTAAGCATCATGCAATCATTGTCTATACGAACGTTAAGTCATACGCACCACCCTGCAAATTACTGTAGCTGGTATGTCCCCACGAGACACACCGAAAGACTCCGTAACTCTGTAGAAGGACGCCTAGAGTGCCGTTTTAGAAGGAAATATCAATGAGTTGTATCATATAGTTTATCCAGGATACTCGCGAAAGGGTTAATACTTTCAGGCCATTATCGCTAAGCACAAGGTAGAGGTAATCAAAAATAGATTTATTGTATACTGTTCATCGCGAACCTGTTATTTATAATATATATAGTTCATCTGTAGTTTTCTATCACATCAGCTATCTGTTACTCGATAATACGGAATCAGTATTTCGGGGTCAACAGTTATGTTGTCGTATACATTGTACGTTGCTCCCCTTCTGTCTAAAAGAAGCGTAAATCGTTGTTTTGTGTTTATCTTCATTGTAGCACGTTGTTTTATCGTCACTCGCTTCGATGGTATTGGATGCCAGTCTGTAGCAGGCTGTCGATTAGGCTACGATATTCGTCAGAATGGCGCATTTGCCACCGCCAATCCACGATTTCCCGTGTAAGTCCAGCTTAATTTGAGCTTATCACCCGTAAATTATAGGGTAAGTCGTTACTTCGCGGCGTGTACTGGGTCCGGCATACTGGTTTGACGGCCTCCCAGAATGTGCTTCGCCATCCAGAAGTTCATCCAGAATTTGGCTCGGCATGTCCTTCAGTGCACCTTGGCGAGCGAGTTTTTTTAGCGTCTTACAGTCTTCACAGAAGTGCAACTTGCCATAATTCTCGCACGGTTGCGCACGGCACAAGTGTGTCGGATGACTTGTCTCGAGGCAACGATCACACTTCAGGTCCTTCCAGCAGTTTTCCTCTGGGTTCCCCCACTTGCCGCACTTCTCACAGCTTGTCCCAATTCGGATTCTCGCGGCGGGGAGAACGGAACCCAGAATTAACGTTGGGTCCTGGTTGGGAGTTTGGTGGACGTCATTCCATGTTATCCATCACACGATAGACTTCGTTCGTCAGCGTCTGAGCCCACTCAGTTCCCTTCGTGCTCACCTGACTTCCGGTACCATACGTAGAAGCTTCTTCACTATAGATCTCTCGAGTTGACCTTGAGTTCGCCCTCGAGCGTCGGGTTGCCACTCTGGGTTCATTCGGGTGTGAATGTCAGAGTCTTCTTCCGACTCAGAGTCAGAGACGCCACCCCTAGTCACATACGCACGTCCGGCACGCTTCGGCTTGAAACGCCTCTGCGGAGTGTTTTCGGCACGATAGTCACGAACTCTGGGTGGCGGTGCATCCTGGTCACTGCGACTCCAAACTCTTAATTTTGCTCCAGAGCATACTCCAGATCAGCGATACTTCTGAATCTCTGGTCTTGTAGCGACGTCTGGAGGTGAGTTTCGTGATGAACCTCCGGATGTGCTGCTCCAGGGGCTTCGATGACTTGCGAAAGTCAATGTCAGCTATACCGGCGGTGGAATTCAGACGATAGAAGAAATCTAGAGCGCTCTCTGAGTTCTTCATCTCCATCGTGAAGTAGCGTTCTGAGTACGACGAGCGCGCTTTGCAGTACTTCTTCCTCAATGCGGACGCAAGCTCCTTCAAGTCACGTTAAGTGTGCTTAGGCAATTGGTTGAACCAAGCACGCGCAGCTCCAGAGAGTTTCAACTTGAGCTACTGAATTCGCATCTTCGTGGACCGGCCATGTTCGCGAAACGCTCCCACAAATGCACGCGTTCTCTGAGTGACGCTTCAGTATCGAACTCACCCAGAGTATTCGAGTTGATGTACGGTCGGAACGTCAGAAGCGTAGTGCCAGCTTAAGCCACAGAGGCCACCGTCAGGTTACCCCAGAGTTCTCGTCCGAGCTGCCGTCACTCTCAGAGGACGAGTCGTCGTCGCTGGAGTAAGAACTCGGGTCCGAGTCCGAGGGGGGTTGCAATCAGGGATGGGCGAATGCAAAAGTCGCATTTGTGCCATTAATGCAATTTGTGCCATCGATGGCATTAATGTATGGGTTCAGCAAAAATGCATGCATTTGGGGGATCTAAAAATAGGGCGATCGGCATTTTGGCTTCCTGCTGCACGACGTTTGATGGCGCGTGCTGACGAAGTAATAAATGCACTGCATCAATGTGATTAATGGTTTCGTGCGATGCATTAATGTCATCAATGCATGCATTTGCCCATCCCTAGTTGCAATCCTTCTTCTTCCGCTGGTTTTTCTTGGACGCGGAGCGCTTGGC
The DNA here is from genome assembly GCA_024211575.1 of Phytophthora melonis. Lineage (NCBI taxonomy): Eukaryota > Oomycota > Peronosporomycetes > Peronosporales > Peronosporaceae > Phytophthora > Phytophthora melonis. The sequence goes on from JAMXKT010000051.1 coordinate 119,577, forward strand.
GTCTGTCTTAGAGTCCTGCGAGGCCTTAGAGGCCGTCGTCTTCCTGGGATCCGAAGTTTTCTCCAGAGGAACAGGCTCCTGCTTGATGTCCTGCGTCACCTTGGTCTCCGTAGCGCCATGTCCTCGTTTGACGTGCTTCGTTCTGCCGGAAGTGTCGGCGGAATGCTGCGCGATGGTCGCTCTTAGCTGAGAGGCGGTGACTTCTGACACGAGGCGGTTTCAGAATTTGCCGATGACGCGCCGTCACTCCCACGACTTAGAGTTTGTATCGAATTGTGATTGGTGGATAACTTGGGTGCGGCGCGGCTGTACCCGTGTGACACGGATGGCGACTGTGGAAAGAGAAGTGATCCCAGGGGATGAATCCAGTACCTGACCGCAAATGGGCCCAACTGGCTGGAAGTGTGAATCCTGGGAGTGCACGCCCAAGATTTCAGAATAACACTCAGTCCGGCCGCGGACTTTCCCTTACGATGAGTGCCTAAAGTCTGGCGGAAAGTGTCTTTGGAGAACGTATCCCAGAGTACACCTCATCTTGCTGGGGTCCAGAGTACTACACAGGACCAGAATGTTAAGTTGCAGCACGCGATGGTGGCTGCAGCTTGTGAGTGATGGGGACCAAGGGACTACGAGCAAGTACCGAGAATGACTCGAAGAAGATCCTGAGGAAGCTGACAGTACGGGACCGCGGTAGTCGTAGCTGTAGCTCTAGCCTCAGTGTCAAATTCGCAGCGTCGAAGAGAGAGCAGCAAGTTCCAGGGGCGCTGGAAGCAGTAAGAGATCAACAAGTTTACTTTATTTCCTACTCGCGCCGCTGGCACTCGCACTCCAACAGGGTTATGAGCCCAAACAAGTCGTCGTGGGAGGTGGAAGTCTCCGAGAAGACTGGCCGACCGGTCCGATGGAGTGGTCAGAACTGGCCGTACTACCGGAGGCTTATGGAGCTGGCGTTTCACAAGGAAGATGTGTTCCGTGTTGCAACCGGGGCGCTGGTGCGCGACCCCAACTGGGATCAGCGGCAAGTCGCCGCGTGGGAGGACAACCAGAGAACCGTCCAACGGGTGATCTTCGCGTCGGTCAACACGGACTTTGGTCAGCAGTTGATGCAGCACACCGACGGTACTTCGATGTGGGCGTACCTATGCAGCCGGTTTGATGGCACTGTAAACGACCAAACCCGTGCTCTAACCAAGCGACGACTGTACGCCGAACTGGAGGCGGCACGGTGTAAGCCCAACAGCGACATTGAGGGCACCTGAACTCCATGATTCGGCTGCGGACACGGCTTCAAGCCGTAGGAATGGCACTCGATGACACAGTCAACAGCGCAATGCTAGTGACGTCACACCCAGCAGGAGATAGATTCGATCGTCTGCGTGGGCTCGTGGAGTCCGGCCTCGACTGCGTTGATACGCCTGAGAAGATTGTCGAGATGGCCATCACGTATGACAAGGCCAACAAGGCCGATCAGCTCCTGTCGTGCGCCTTTGGCAGCAACGACCGCTCGGCAACGCCAGCCCAGCAGAACAAGCCGAGGAACGGTGGTGGTGGCAACGTAGGTCCCAAGAGGCCTGGGAACACCAGGCGGGAGGAGTCTCAGCGCCAGCGTGACGAGGACAGAAGGGCCGGAAACTGCTTTGGCTGCCACAAGCCAGGACACGCTCGACGAGACTGCCCAAATGAAGTGAGTGGCGGAGGCGGACAAGCTAACCTGTCGTATACTGGTCACGCAAATGCCGCCGCGGACAAACAGGTTGCGGATCGGGGCGGTGGTACTGGTGGCGCCGCGACGGGATCTGAAAAGCAAGGCGATCCTTCAGTAAGGGCTGAGGGGTCCACATGGGACGATGGAGGCGCTGCGGGGATGCGGTGCCATGCGTCTACAAGCACAGCAAAGCAGCAAGGTGGATACCAGCCAGAGAGCTGGGTATACGATACCGGTGCCAATCGACACTTGGTTGGGGACAAGAGGTACTTTGTCGAGTTCCGTAAGCTGTCTGCTGCTGAGCGCAAGAGGGAAACAGTGAAGGGGTACAATGGTACCACTGCTCCCGTTGGTGTCGGCACCATTGATTTATGGGTGGTCGTGAACGGTGGACATGTCGCAGTCCGGCTCGAAGGTGTGTACTTCTCGCCTGGCCGTCCAAACCTGTTCTCGCAGTCGGAGGCGCGGAAGCAGGGATTCAAGGTTCAGTACGATGACGCTAAGGGGCTGTATACGCTGAGCAAGAACCTGGCCACGGCACTACAAGCGCCTCTGAGTCCGTGTGGGCTGTGGATGTTCACGGCCCACAACGAGTTTCTGCCCGGTGAGAGGAACCCGCTGGTCCCTGAAGCGATGGTCAACTACGCCCTACGAGATGGTGTCGCAGATCTACAGTGCTGGCACGAACGATTGGGACATCTGTGCCACCAGCATGTAAGGAAGATGGTCGACAATGACTTGGTGGACGGCATGATGCTCCGTAAGCGGCAGTTCGCTACGTGTGAGGCCTGTCAGCTAGGAAAGCAGCGCGCGAAGACCCCACAGAAGGTGCTGGATCGCGGCGTGACCGAGCGGAACCAGCTAGTGTTTGCAGATTTATTGTTCCCGCCCAAGAACTACAACTGTACCAGGTTTAATGCGGTGCTAGTAGTCATGGACGCCTACACGCGATTTGTTACAGTGTATCCTGTGAAGACGAAGCACAAGGATGACGTGAATCCGCTGATCAAGCGGTATATCGTTTGGGCTGAGCGGCAGTGTACCGGCTGCAAGGTGAAGACGATGTTCACGGATGGTGGGGGAGAGTTTGTCAACGACGAAATAGCGGCGTGGTACCAGGCCAATGGGATCACTCACACGGCGACACCGAAGAGCTCGTCCAGGCTGAACATGGTCGAGCGGACACACCAGACGCTGACCGGCATGATGAAGTCCATGATGAAGGAGTCCGGGCTACCGACCTCCTTCTGGGTGGACGCCCTCCACTATGCTGCATACTTGAAGAACCGATCATACTCAAGCCCGATCGATCGCACGCCGTACCAAGCAATGTGGGGCAGGAAACCCGACATCCACCACGTGAGGAAGTTTGGCGCGCTCGCCTACGTGCACACGAAGGTCGGCCCTGCAAGGCACAAGTTTGCGGACAACTGCCGAGTCGGATTTGTTCTCGGCTATCGGGAGGATACCCTTGGATGCAAGGTGTACTTCCCCACCGCTGGAACCGTGGCATTTGGTGGCCAAGTGACGGTGAATGAGCAGGTGATGTACAAGGACCGAAAAGGGTCCGAGTTCGATGAATCTGTACGTGACTGGGCCGTCGAGCAATATCCTGACTTGACCAGTGCGGGGCGTAGAGATTACGACCTACCGGCCTTAGGGGGGCGAGGTGATGACCGGCGCGCTGCTGGTGATGATGTGCCGGAAGACGGAGAGGAATCTGTTGAGGACGAGCTCCAACACACGTCAGAGCACCCACATGCAAGCTGGATGGACCGGGAGCCGCCTCGATTCAACGACGACATCGTGTTTTCAAGCTCTGAGCCGCCCTTTAGCCAGGAGGATGACCGACGCAGCCGCAATACTCATTTCGGTCCCCCTGCTGAGAGTGCAAGTGGTGACGCAGACGATAGCCATGATGTTGAAGATGTTCTCGTCGCCGATGACGGTCTGCAGAGTAGCTATGGGGACAATCGTGCGGTGGATCAGTCTGCACAGGACGAGCCAGAGTATGAACATGACGATGAGCAATGTGAATCTGTGATTGGGGATGGCGACGAGCAAGATGATTTGCAGCCCGAAGGCCTGGAAGTCCAGAGTACGATTGGTGAGGAAGGTCTCGATCGCGATGCTGAAGAAGTGGAGTTTTCGGTGGACCCTCCGCAGATCACTGGACAGCGGCGTGGTCGCGACGACGAAGCATCGGTGATCAGTGGAGAAGCCGAGCCGAAGCGGACCCGCACTGGCCTCGTGTACGTAGCCGACGGTGATACTGAGGATGGAGATGATGAAGAATTGATGAGAGAGTTTGCCGTGTACGCAGCCATTGCGTTCGTGACGATGAAGCAGGAACCCCCACAGCAGCGGCTGTGGCACGAGTCTGAAGTCCGACTTCCACGGGGTGTCAACCAAGCAATGCGGTCACCTCAGCGCTGAGTGGGGTGGGCCGGAATGGAGAAGGAGATGGCTGCTATGGAAGCGAAGGACGTGCTGGAGCTCGTGCCGGAAGATGAAATGCCGGCTGGAAAACGGGCGCTAGAAACAATGTGGAGGTTCCAGTTCAAGACGGACAACGAGGGCAACGTGATTCGATTCCGCCCTCGCCTCTGCGCCCGAGGCGACAAGCAAGAGCCTGAGGTGGACTTCTTTTCGATGGAGATATTCTCCCCTGTCGCCAGGATGGCATCGTTCAGACTCTTCGTAGCCCTGTGCATTCTACTTGGACTGGATCCGTTCCAGTGTGATGTGGACACCGCGTTCCTGAACGCAGCCTTGAAGATCATCCACTACATCCGGCGCATTCCAGGATTCCCACTTAAGAAGGGATGGGTGTACAAGGTGAAACACGCGCTTTACGGGCTTCACCAGAGTGGTCGCGAATGGTATGATGAGCTGAACTCGTGGCTGGAAGCGCATGGATGGAGCCGCTGTGTTTCCGAACCTTGCTTGTATGTGTACAACAAGGGCGTGCTCGCGCTCTTACTCGTGTATGTGGACGACCTCATCTGTGGCACGAACAACGAGGCGTGGAAAGTGTCATTCTTCGCGGAACTGAACACCAAGTATGGCATCAAGGACCAGGGCAGACTGCACAGCTACCTCGGAGTGCAGGTTGACCTCACGGACGAAGGTGCCTTCCTGCACCAAACTAAGTACGCCAAGGATGTGCTCCGCCGGTTTGGTTTTGAAGGTGCGAGAGGATGCAGGTCCCCGCTAGACCCAACGACCAAGCTACGTGCAGTGGCTGACGTTGACAAGGAGCCGGGCATTGACTATCGTGCTGCAATTGGCTCACTGATGTACATGGCAACGGGTACTAGGCCTGACCTGGCCTTTCCGGTGGGATACTTGAGTCGGTTTGTAGAGAATCCGACAGTTCAACATGGTGGTGCACTCAAGCGTGTGCTTCGCTATTTAGTAGCTACAGCTGATCACGGTATTTTCTTCAAGAGACCGAAAGCTGAGAGCACGTCGAAGCTGGACGCCATCACGATTGAGGGCTATTGCGACTCGGACTGGGGAAACTGCCCTGAGACCCGCAAGAGCGTTACCGGATACGCGATGTTAGTGGCTAGCGGACCAGTTGCCTGGGCAGCGCGAAGGCAGACGGTAGTGGCGCAGAGCACGGCAGAAGCGGAGTACGTAGCATCGTGCGAGGCATGCATGGAGGGGCGTGCTTTGGCTAATGTACTGACGGAGGTCCTACCGAAAACGAGGATCGACTTCACGCTCGGAGTGGACAATCAAGCGGCGATCACGTTAGCATCGAATCCTACTTACAGCAGGAAGACCAGACACATCGAGTTGAGATTCCACTACGTCCGCGAACAAGTCGCACAGAAGGCGGTGAGCATATGGAAAGTCGACGGCGATATCAATCCTGCTGATTTGTTCACGAAGCCGCTCGGATTTCCGCGGCTCACCAAGATGAAACAACTTGTCGGCATGCACCCCGAATCCGAACCTACGCCGCGCGAGAAGCAGCGCAAGCTGTACAATGATGGGCAGCAGCGCAACAAGCAGTCGAAGAGCAAGAACGTGGGTGCGGGCTAGTTCCGAGGCTCGTGTAAGCTGAGTACTCGGAGGGAGGCGTGTTAAGTTGCAGCACGCGATGGTGGCTGCAGCTTGTGAGTGATGGGGACCAAGGGACTACGAGCAAGTACCGAGAATGACTCGAAGAAGATCCTGAGGAAGCTGACAGTACGGGACCGCGGTAGTCGTAGCTGTAGCTCTAGCCTCAGTGTCAAATTCGCAGCGTCGAAGAGAGAGCAGCAAGTTCCAGGGGCGCTGGAAGCAGTAAGAGATCAACAAGTTTACTTTATTTCCTACTCGCGCCGCTGGCACTCGCACTCCAACACAGAATACCCTGAAAACTCAACCCACTACCACCCTGAACATGCGCTGGAGGCCGCTACACCCGCTAAGTGTTTGGATTTGTGGAGATACCCAAAAGTCTGTGAAGAATACGACTTGGCACCCAGAGTGTCACGTGGAAAACCCTGAGAACACCTCCGATGAACAGGTGACCCAGGATTTCTAGAGTTGAATCCTGAGTGTGACCATGAATCCAGACTCCCCACATTGAATTCAAGTGTCTCCCAAGCCAACACCCAAGGATCCCCGAGATTCCCAGAAGACTCCCCTGAGTTCCAGTGAATTTCAGAGACTGACCCAGAGTATCATGAATCTCTGAGATTTCGAGTCAGTCCGGAATCGGTCTGCAATCAAAGTGATGCGTGACCTTGAAGATACGACGGCAGATCTGCTAACTGGATACTTTCGAGGAGTCGAGAGGGAACAGCAGACCATACAAACCCAAGTCCAAGGCCCCACATTTGGTACTTTTGGCGCCTTGCGACAATGGAATCGCAACCCGATCGCAAGTTTGGGCAGCTGAACCCAAGGTATACTGAAGACAAGATATTTGACCCTAAGCATAGTGAAACGAAGATATTTGCCCGTAGAATAATGCAGAAGAGAGAGAGAGTTGAGAGAGGGAGAAGTAGCTGATAAAAGACAAACAGGGTCCAGTTTTCCCTGTACTGCGCAAGTGACTTCGGCCAAGCCTGCCGACGGATATCCGGAGGACCCGAGACTACAACCGCGGGGCACATCAACGGCGAAGGACAGCCGTCTGTGTGGACTCCATCAAACTCAAGTCCAGTTAGGTTGGGACCAGCGACGGCCTTGAGCGTCCTGGAGTGATCCATCCTATTTTATATCCAAGTTGGGTCACGTGCTGTGCTCGTGGTAGCCCATTTCATATTATTCCAGAGGGAGTTCTGGGGTGCTACGTAGTCGCCTCCAGGATTTTGTATAAACTGTTTGTGTGAAGGGAAAGGTAACTGACAGCGATTGTATTTTCCTCCTGTACTGGAGGTGGTGCGCGTCTGTGTGAGTCTCAGGGCGCTAGGCCCCTGAATTTCAGACTCGAGTGAGCCTAGTGTGTGAGTGACCCACCGTCCAAGGGTCCAAAAGAACAAGAGACGGCTAGTTGTACTCTGTATTTGTTGGTTTTATCGAGCTAGGAAGGCATTTGGATAAGGTGTCTTCTGAGTTTCTCACCCCGGAGTTGACTGAAATCCTGGATCCTGAATTCGTGATATTCTGGATTTCGGGTGATCTGATTCTCTGGGTTTTGCCTCCAGTGTCGAGGTGCGTTCTGGATTAGACGTGCACCTCAGGTCTTCTTCGAGGCCACATTCAAGTTTGGTGGGCTGCCGTTCCGTCGAAAACAAACGAGCCGACAGGGATTACACAAGGTACCCATGCCAACCAAGGCGAGTTATCCTCAGGGTTTAAAGCTTTGCGGCTGCGAACCTCTGGGTCTATCTTCGTGTTGTTGACTCTCAAGTCGGTTCTCTGGGTCTACGCGCTGCGCTATGCAAACCCCCTGGGCGACAAAGGTTTCATCGGCCTCGCCTCAGCTTGTCGATGGGACGATCACCAAGGAGACACTTTCGGAGGCGGGGAGCGAGGAGAAGGTCGACATGAAACAGACCAAGATCATGCGCTTGATTGGGATGTCGGTGCCGTCGGAGATCTTGCACCAGATTAGGGACACGATGACAGGCACGGAGACGAGGGAGGCCTTATGTGACCTGTTTGAGAACAAGGTTAATAAAACTGTTAAGGCTCACACTATTCGTCCCCTTCGTGATGAACTCCGGACTGTGAAGTTTTCGCCGGGTCGAAATATGAACCTGCACTTGAGCAAGATGTTCAATATCCGGACTGAGTTGCAGACCATGCAGTATGCAGTTGATGATATTGACATGGTCGAGATTATGCTGGAGAGCTTGCCGGTCCAAACAGAGTCCGAGAGCCTGAAGTCGATATTACTATCTCCACTCCTATCAAGGTCCGCGATTTGATTCGTGCAGCTGCTGCCCGCCAAGTCGAGTTTCGTGGCAAGGGTCAGCGTGGAGGACAGCGTGGAGGGAATAATGGATGGGCGAGTGGAGTGAATGTGTCACAGGGAAGAGCTGACTATCAGCATGAGGAGAAGAGCAGCGACTCCAAGAAGAAGAGGTTGAAGAAGTGTTTCATCTGTGGGAGTACTGCACATCTCAGAGTCGCTTGCCCGGATAGTAGCGACAAGTCAAGTGGTGCAGACGCTACAGAAGCGTAAGCCACGAGGCAACGTGACTATTCGAGAAGCGACCCGCAGCCCTATGAGCCGGGATGGTGACAGCGATGGCTCTGGTGTGGAGATGGCTGCACTGGACCAGATGATACTTGACGCTGGGGTCGAGGTGGACATACGGGGCCCACAACCCGAGCGTTCTGTTGATGTAGATGCCCAGGTAGTGAACGGTGCTGAAGCTGACGATGCAGTTGGAGACTCCAACGGATGGTGGGTCTTCGACACTGCGGTAAATACGCACGTAACAGGAAACCTGTTGAACTTCGTGGCATTTACGGAGGATATCAGTCAGTCGCAGAGTGTGCACGGAGTGGTACCTGCTATTGCATCGCGGATTGCAGGAGTAGGAACTGTAACTTTGGCGACTGAACGTCGAGTAGTTTACCTGAATGATGTCGTTTACGTTCCCGGTGCTGAGCACGGACTCTTTTCGCCTGGACTTGTCTCGGAGCAAGGATTTTACTTCGACTACGAGCATGACACATTGAATTCCCACATCAAGTATGAAGGTCGGACTGTTATCGTGGCTTCGCCGTACGAGGCAACGTGGCATTTCTTTGCGACCCATCCCATGAATGAGGGGCTGGAGCTACCTAGAGACAGAACAATGTGCAATCTCACTGCGATCGATGGAGTTACTTCACTTGCGTTCTGACACGAGCGACTCGGTCACATCTGCCCTCAGTACTTGAAGACCATGGCGGACAAGGGCGTGGTGAAATGACTGGTGTTGACGTGGCGCGACCAGCAAGACCCTTGTGACGCATATCATTTAGGGAAGCAGAAGAAGGCGTCACACGCCAAGAAGCTGAACCGTGGGCTGAGAGCTCCCAACCAGGCAGTGTATGTGGACCTGCTGATCCCGAGCCAAGGGAATGGCACTCGCTTCGAGGCGGTGCTTGTGATTATGGATGGCTACTCCCGGTTCGTGACCGTGCACATGTTTAACAGCAAGTCGAGCGAGGTCATCAACCAGCACATTAAGGAGTACATCCTTTGGGCTGAACGCCAAACGGGGAGGAGCAGAGATGGTGCGGAACGTGTGAAGTACCGAGTACGCCAAGTCTGGACGGACAAAGGCAGCGAGTTTGTGAGCTCCGCCGAAGAAATGGTACCGTGCTCATGGCATCGAGCACGTCCGGGTCGGACCCAAGAGCTCTCAACGAAATTTGTGTGAGCGAACCCATCAGTCGATTGTTGGGATGATGAAGGCGATGCTGCTGGACTCTGGGTTTCCGACGAGTTTGTGGCCCGAGGCTCTAAGAAATGCTGTCTACTTGAAGAACCGAGTCTACAACAAGGGCCACGGTGATATGCCGTACGAAATGATCTTTGGAGCCAAGCCAGACGCCCACCACATCCGCAAATTTGGGGTGCTCGCTTACGTCCATGTTCCAGGTTCTCCTGGACGACGCAAGTTCAGTGACAATGCTAAAGTCGGGTTCCTGTTTGGCTATGCTGAGGGGGCTACTTCCCTAAAGAGCACACAGCCAAATTTGTTGCGGATTTGCGCGTTGTAGAAGATGTTGTGTATCGTGATCATCACGAACTCGTCGAAGATGCAGACATGGAATCGCTGCACTTTAAGGATGTGTCTGCCGATGATCGAGACGCAGACACGGGAGCTGATCATACCGCTGATGAGCCAGTTGTAAGTGGCGAGATGGAGAGCACAGTGATGACTTCTGCTGGAAAAGAGTATCCGGACTGGCGGTCCCGTGTACTCGAGGGAGGCGAGGAAGTCAGCGAGCCTGCTGCCCGCAGCGAGACTGCTGCGCGCACTGCAGTAACTGTTGATTTTGCAGTTGCTGAAAAAGCTGAAAGCAGGGAGGCGAGTCAGCTCATGGCTAGTGCTGCTGATATCACAGACATTGAAGGTGTGACTGCTGAGGTTGGACCTGCTCATGCACGACTGTCATCGTTTCAGGCGACAACGCAACAGGCTCCAACTGCGAGCAGTGGGCAACAGCAGGAGAATGCAGTGAGCGATGGAAACGAGTTGACCACTGGAGTCTGTGGATCCGTCGCTGCTTCGGATCAACTGGACGACATTGATGAGATGGAGAATCAGGGGAAATCGATCAAATTGACGATACTATGGAGCATGAGCAGTCCTTAGTTGATGATGATCGAGTTATGGTGGCTAGTGTGTTTAGATCAATGATGGTTGGCGAGCATGATGAGTCTGTGCTAGACATTCAGTCTGCACATGGAAACAGCAGCTTGGCAGCTGTGGAGTGCGTCAAGCAGACAAGGAAGCGGACGCACCGCGACGAGACGAAGTTAGAGGAACAGCGCGTGAAGCAGGACGCTGACAAGCAGCAGCCGAAGCGCACTCGGACTGGTCTTCGTGAGCACCACGAGCGGCGTCGCCCTCGATTTCTTGATGACTATGAAGTCAATGTCGCGCCGTGTTCGATACGCGTCCTGGCCAAAGATGGCAAACCTATTCTGACGAGCAATGTGAAAATTCCGAAGAATCGCCCGAGCTGAACAGATCGAAGTACCGAGAGTTCTGGCTGAGGCGGATTTGGAGGAGATGAGTGCGCTACGTGCCAAGAAGGTTATCAGAGAGATTCCCTGCGAGGAAGTGCCTGTTGATGCAAAGCCGATTAGTGCGGTCTCTCAAGACGGATCGCCAGGGTTATGTGATTCGTTTCAAGTCGAGAATTGTAGCCCTTGGCAACTACCAGAGACCAGGAATTGATTTCTCGAAGACGTTCGCTCGGGTCGCGAGAATGCCCTCATTTCGGATGTTCGTGGCACTTACTGCTGTGTTACATCTTCTGCTCTACGGCGGCGATATCAACACCGCGTACATGAATGCTTTGCTAGGGATCTGCCAGTATCTCAAGTCGATTGAAGGGTTCCCTGCAAGATCAATGGACACATGTATGTGGTGGTGAAGGCACTGTATGGACTAAGGCAGTCTGGCCGTGAGTGGAACACGGAGTTGAACAACTGGTTCTTGGCGCATGGCTACCTCCGTTCTCTCACTGAACCTTGTATGTACTACAAGTTCGAAGCTGAGTCGATCATGCTAGTGCTTGTCTACGTTGATGATATCATGGTTGCGACCGACAATGAAGAGGCCAAGTGCAAGCTGTTCGAGGAGCTGAATGTGGCGTACGGCATTAAGGACCAGGGGCTTCTGTAGTGGGCCTACCTTGGCTCACTACAACAGCTTACACGTGTGCGCTCGTGTATGAGGAAGCGTAGCTTAGTTTAAACTAGAGTTAATTATACTCGGGCCTCCGAGTATAGATTAATCTAAATAAACGATCCAAATAATGTTTTTGGGTTAAAATGAGAACTGTTATTTTTGTTTTATGTTTCTGACTTCCTCTAAATGTAATATTCTAAGTTGGGAATCTGCCAACGGCTGGTTGGCAGAATTCCTTTGCTATGCATGTCGCTCATTGGTTAAAAGATGCTTTCAACCAATAGGAATCCTAAATGTCTATGGACCACCCGTCGTGATGATCATAAATGAATGTGGCCCTTGATGTAACGTACACCAAGGCCGAGGAAGTGTTTGAACCTTTAACAGACATCACGTCTGTTAGAGTTGCAAGTTGCTGTAGCCACTTGTGCGTGTAACCCCGTTACACCATCCCCCCGTCAAGGTTAGACGTGCCGGTCTCGGCACGTCAACCACCATTGACGGTTTGGTCAATGCATGACGTTTAGAAGACAGCGTGCTCGTGATAGAACGAGCACGTCGAAGTTGAAGACCTTTGGCGCAGCAGCGGAGGACCTCTCTGCTGCTGAGTATCATGCGCGGCAACGTGCGAAGCGCTTCGCTGCCGCGGGGGCAGGCGCCGCGGCCTGCCCTCGAAGTGTCTTCAGGCGCTGTTGTTAACAACAGCGTTCGCATTACTGTCCAGTGTGTAGTGCATGGTGGGCTTCGTAAGCCTTCACCATGTCCGGAACGTCTTGGAGCAAGACGTTCCGCGGCTCCCATGTATCTTGGTTGGGAGGAAATCCTCTCCAACGAATACGAAAACGAACTGGTTCTAAGTTCGTTCTCAGAATACTGTGGTCAACAATCCGCTCAACTATCCATCGAGTTGAGCCGAGTGCGTCACGAATTGGTGGCGGCGGTGGTGGGAACACGCCCCGTGTGTGGTCAACTTGGTGTTGACCCTGATCTCGCTTCTCCCCACGACCGGAACTCGGTCGTGGAGTAGCTACAGAGCGCTGCGCTCGGTGCTCATGAGTATCCTTACTTTGCGACGGTCTCCTAGACCGCCTCGATCGTCCCAGCCGGGCTGGATCTCCAGCTCGACCTGCTGCTCCAGCGCGACTTCGCGCTGGAGAAGATGATGGCTTCCGCCGAGTCTTCTGGTTCGGTTCAGCCGAGCTAGGTAGATCGTGCTGCAGGTATGGTTCAACCGTCCGACGTTGAACGTCGGATGGAGGCGCATGCCAGACGGGATGTCTGGCGTGTAAGCGTTGCCATGCCGTTCCAACACTGTGAACGGCCCGATGAAGCGCGGAGCAAGCTTGCTTGCCCCGAAGTCGGAAACTTCATGTTTAGGCAAGTTTTGAGTAGCTAACAAGACTAATGAACCCTTCTCGAATTCATTAGTGTTGCCCCTGCCAACATTGTCTGCGTTCAGCTTCTGTCGGTCGACAGAAGCTGCAATTGCGTCCTGGACAAACCGAATGACGGCTTGTCTGCGCTGCACGAAGTTGATTGCATCCGAGCTGAATTCGTTCAGCTCGCTTTCAGCAGTAGGCCTAGCCTCTGCGTCTGTCCTCGCGGTGTCTGTGCCCCGCACAGACACGTTGTGCTTGTTGCGCTTCTTCAGTGACGTTCGTGCTCCGCACAGACGCGTTGTTCTTCGCCTTCTTGCTGGCGTCTGTGCCCTGCCCAGACGCGCTCTTCTTCTTGCGCACGATCGCAGCTGACACTGCGCACGTGTCAGCGGCATTCTGCGGCTGCTGCGTTGCGGCCGTAGATCCTCCCCACTGAAGGAAGGAGTCACCACCCCGAGCATGCTCGGAAGGCGTGGGTGCCGCATGGCATTCACGTAGAACGGTGTATGCCTGGTCGAGGCATGCACCGAGTTGTTAATGGCGAACTCTGCCATCGACAGGCACTCGCTCCAATGTTGGAACGAGTAAGCGTAGCTCTTGAGTATGTCGACGAGCACGCGATTCACGCGCTCGGTCTACCCATCCGTCTGCGGATGGTCCGCAGTCGACATCGAAAGTTATTCCCAAGAAGTGTAAACACTTCTTGCCACAGGTGCGCTGTGAAACGCGGGTCCCGATCCGACACAATGTCGGTCGGTATGCCATGGTGTTTGAACACCATGTCGACGAACAGACGTGCAGTCTGCTTCGCAGTGACTTCAGCGGGTACCGCAGCAAGATGTACCATCTTGCTGAAGCGGTCAACAAAGACCACAACGCCTGTGTTCCCTGGTTGTCCGGGGAAGACCGAACACGAAGTCCAATGACATGGACTGCCAACACCTGACGGAGTTGGTAGTGATTGCAAGGGAGCCTGTGCGAAAGACGCAGGCTTCACGCGTTGACAAACCTCGCAAGCACGGACGTACTTGCGCACCCATTTATACTGGTGGGCCCAGTAGAGTCTCGCGTGAGAAGAAGGTATGTCTTCACGGCCCGGATGCCCCGCAGTCGGTGCATCATGATACTCATACATGATCCTGAGTCGCAGGTCATGGTCATTGGGCACGACAACACGGTCCGCGTTGTCGTCGACTGCACTGTAGAGCAATAACCCGTCGTGCACCCGATAACGTTGTGCACGAGCGCGAAGATGCTTCGGCAGCTTCTGGCGAGCTTTGTCAGAAGGCGCTGAGCCGTAGGCCAGCAAGAGCTTCGCGTCCGCGTCGTGCGCGAACGTGGTCTTCACGTCGTCCAACAGCGACGACGTGGGAGTGCTCGATTGCATGGCGTCAATGGCATTGACGTCGGCATCAGCTGAAGCGTAGATAGGTCGACGCGATAACGCGTCGGCCACCACATTGAGTCTTCCGGGTTTGTACTCAACCCGGAAGTTGTATTCCGCAAAGAACGAAAGCCATCTCGCCATACGTTGCGAGATGTGCGGCGACTTGACAGCCGTACGCAATGATGCGTGGTCTGAGTAGACCACGAAGGGTTCGCTTCCGAGTAAGTACACTCGGAACTTTGCGAGTGCATACTTCATGGCAAGGAGCCCTTGTCATGCACCGGGTAGTTGCGCTCAGCAGGTTTCAGCTGACACGATTGGTAGTAGACGACACGATCACGGCCCTCGTGATCGTGCTGCATCAACGCACATCCGATCGCGAAATCGGATGCGTCACACACAACGTGTAATGGGCGATCTTGGTCGGCCACCGCCAAGATCGGCGCCTCAGTCAAGCCCCGCTTGATCAGCATCGAAGGCCCGCTGACAGTCAGCAGTCCAATTCCACTCGGCATCCTTCTTCAGGAGCTGTGACAGCGGGCGTATCGTGCCCGCGTAGTCCTTCACGTACTTGCACAAGTACGTGGTCAAGCCGAGGAACTGCCGCAGTTCCTGACGTTCGACGGTGTCGGCCATTCGTTGATCACTCTGACCTTTCAGGGTCAGGGCGGACACCATGCTTCCCAACGAGCCACCTGAGCACGGGTATCTCGCTTGCCCCGAAGATGCACTTCTTCAGGTTCGCGTAGAGCTTGTGCTTGCGCATGAGCGCAAGCAGCTTCCGGAGATGCACCTTGTGCATCTCAACGTCGCTCATCCCGTTCGCAGCACGGCTGTGGACGAACACGTCATCGAAGTAGCTCGGTGCGAAGTCGCGCACCGAGCGCAACAAGTGCGTCACGCACCGCAGGGGCGTTCTTCAGACCCTGCGGCATCACTAGCCACTCCCAGAGCATGCCACTCGGCGTGCTCACAGCCGTGAGAGGGATATCGCTCTCACGCATTAGGATCTGATAGAACCCATCGCACAGATCAAGAGCACTGTAGACAGTGCTCCTGGCCATCGAATCGATGATAGCATCTTTTCGCGGTATCGGTGTCTGCGCCGGTATCGTCGCATCGTTCAGCTTATTGTACGCATGAACGATGCGCCAGCCGCCGTGTGGCTTCTTGACACAGAACGTCGGAGCACTGTGCGGGGATTTCGATTCCCGCACTTGTCCAGCTTTGCGACGACTTTCGAAGAAGTCGTCGATCGCCTTGACTCTGCTCTCGCGGCAGTGGCCACTGCCGCGTGACACAGTATTTCGTGCCCGGCACGAGATCAATCTCGTGCTGAATGCCCTTGTCCTGCGGAAGCTCCGCAGGATCTCTTCCGGAAGTACGTCCGCGTACTCCCGTAGAATTCGTAGTAGGGACTCGTCTTCAGCGAGTCCCAGCTCTGTTCTTAAAAGTGTTCCTTCTTCAGTCTTGGCACTGAGAGTGGCTTCACTCTCAGTGGTGGTCTCCATGAAGGACTGTCTCCGTTCCTCATTCTCGCTCTTCGTTCTCTCAGCGTCCGAGAGAATGCATATTTGGTCGATGCGTCCATCGTGCAAGTCACGCGCAAAGCGCTTCCAGCTCATGACTGGAAGCGAAGTCAACTCTGACGCTTGCGTCGGAGGATTAGCTAGTCATCTCCCTGTACCGGAATCCGGCACAAGTACGCGTCAAGACGTTCAACGTCTCGACGTCCGGCTTTTCAGCCTTCGTCTGCCCGGAAGACATCTTCTTGTAGCGTCTCGGCCCTGGCCGAGACTTGCGCAGCGACCTTCGCATGCGCCGTCTTTCTTGTCTTGCGGAGCCCAGCTCCGCTTGGTCTCTGACCTCGTCCACGCCAAGCCGTGGACGGGTGTTCTTTATTCCGCCACCGGGTACTTCCCGCGGGCGAGCGACTTCAAGTCCCGCTTGGTCGTGCGGCGCTTCGTCGTCCAGCCCGGTTGCACGACGGCATGCAAGTTTTTCCGGTGCGGGACGTTTGCAACCGTCCACACCGCCTGCAGCGTCGGTTCCCGGAACCAACACGCCGTCATCACCTCGACGCCTATCATTGGCGGTGTCCTTCATTACAGCGGTGCGTCGACTTCCCGGAGTCGACGCGAAATGTCGCGCTGCAGCGTCGGTTCCCGGAACCGACGCGACTTCAACACCTCGACGCCTTCCATTGACGGAGACCCCATTACGGAGGGTGCGTCGGCTCCCCCGAGCCGACGAATTGAATTCATCCAGTTCATCGACTCCCGGGGTCGACGGCACATGTCACCTTGGCTCCCATTACGGGCCAAAACTGATCCAATCAGGTTCGCGTCAGCCTCCACGGCTGACGCGTGTGACTCGCTTGTGTCATCCGCGCTGCTCGAGACCGGAGACTTCTTTGATTCGCTGAAATGTTTGTGTCGATTCCGAAATCGACACATTTTCCTTCAGCCGTCGGCAGCGACGCCGACGCTTGCTGCTCTTGCGCGCGCGCTCGTGTGCGTCCAGGGTGTTCCGGACAGAGGCATTAGGCGCCGTCTCGACTAGAGATTCGCGGGCACCTGCTGGTGCGTGTGGTGGTAACAGGCCATCGCCTCTGTTTCACCATCGTGACCGAAGCGCACCAAAGTGCGCTTCTCCCAATTGATTACCGGATCATGCCGTGCAAGCCACGGCATGTCCAACACAATGTCAAACTTATCGTCCAGGTCCAGGACGATAAAGGTTTCGACAAACCCTTGATCTTCATACGTGAAGCGCACGCGTACCATGCGCTTATCGGTCTTGACGACGACACCCGTCGCGAAAAGTACTTGAACATTCTGGACGCGCACGAGCGCGTGCGCAAGAGCAGCAAGCGTCGAAGCGTCGCTGCCGACGGCTGAAGGAGAAAAATGTGTCGATTTCGGAATCGACACAAACATTTCAGCGAATCAAAAGAAGTCTCCGGTCTCGAGCGGCGCGGATGACACAAGCGAATCACACGCGTCAGCCGTGGAGGCTGACGCGAACCTGATTGATCAGTTTTGGCCCGTAATGGGAGCCAAGGTGACGTAATGCCGTCGACTCCGGGAGTCGATGGCTTGATGAATTCAGGGCGTTCCTGGGAATACGGCGCCAGGCGCTGTCTTGACTGGGAGTCGCGCGCACCTGTCGGTGCGTGCGTTGCGGTAACAGGGCCATCGCTCACTGTTCCGCGGTCAGACCGAAGCGCACGAGAGTGCGCTTCTCCCAATCGATTACCGGATCATGCCGTGCAAGCCACGGCATGTCCAACACAATGTCAAACTTATCGTCCAGGTCCAGGACGATAAAGGTTTCTGACAAACCCTTGATCTTCATACGTGAAGCGCACGCGTACCATGCGCTTATCGGTCTTGACGACGACACCTGTCGCGAAAAGTACTTGAACACCTGACGCGCACGAGCGCGTGCGCAAGAGCAGCAAGCGTTTAGCGTCGCTGCCGACGGCTGAAAGGAGAAAAATGTGTCGATTTCGAATCGACACATGAGGCGAGGCGGGGTGAACGCCTGACCGCCCAGGTGTATAGTTAGCGCGCCCTGGATGTGGACTCCTGAATGGGGGTGCACCCAGAACAGACCCTAGCCGGAAATGATACACCTAGATGTACACTCCAACCGGGGTGGCGTGTGTCCTTGTAGAACAATCCCTGTGGGTTCGTTTGTCTTTCGTAACCAGGGTCTCCCAACCGTGGATGAGTTGTCTTGATACTTGTAGGTCGCTAGGCAGCAGGGCAGAACGTAACCTTCTTTGACGTCGCCTCTGACAGCCTCCTTTCAGATAACCAAACAATACAAACAGATACAGAGTTATATACAAACACGTAGCCCTTCCTTATTCTTTGGACCGTGAAAGGGTCGGTCACTACTCCAGTCAACTCCAGCCGGACTCCGGGATACTGGTCAATCCTGACGGCTTTGGCTCACGCGCACCACCCTCAAGTACTGAGGGAAACTAACACAACCAAGTACGTCCTACCACACAATAGCACTTAAATCAATACTCTTCCCACCTGGGGCTACTCCAACCAGGTGACAAGGTAATCGGTAATATGAAATGCGGGGCCTTCCTGTGAGGGACGAGCTCAACCGCAACTAGGAAATGAAATGGAAGTGGATCAACCTCGGGTTGGTACCCGGTACTCACCCCAACTTGACCTGACTCTGTTGCGGGGAGCTCGACCCAGATGTCACAGTTGCTGGGCCCTCACGCGTAGACTTAGTCGGTCCTCCGGGAATGCACGTCCGGTAGGCTGCTCCAACTCACTTTGCGCGATCCTTGGCAAAACGAACTCTGTTTATCTGTTATCTGTTGTCTCTTTTCTCTGTCTGTCTGGCTATCTGCTGTCGATCTTTACATGCACTCCATCTTGACTTGTCTTCACTATAGTCTTGTCGTCGTAATCGTCCGCGGTCCCTCGTAGCATACTTCCAGCAAGTACAGTCATCACTGGTACGCAAACGAAGTTCAATGTTCCACGGAATCCAAACAGATCTTGGCTGGTCGGCTTGGTCGGTCGGAAACATCTTGAACTTTGTATACTGGATCTTCAAGATCTGGGATGGTATCTTGGTATCTCCATTTGGGGTTCAGGCTCATTTCCAGACGGGTTCATATCCCATTTGGGCTTCACGTCTGGGTTTGCTTGGGCAACTTCGGGGCTTCTGGGTCTTTGCTCAATCCGGTCGGGCTCTCCTGCGCTGTACGGTGCACCAAGAGCAGGCGGCCTCCAGTCGGGGGCACTTTACGCCTCTTGGGCTTTGCCTCTCGTCCGGTCACTTGGCTCCAGCCGGGTCCACTCGGGGACATCTCCATCCGGGGTCACCAAACCTTGTACACCGTCAGCGCGAGTCCGACCAGGATCCGCTTACCCCTACGCCACGTGTCGCTGCTTCCCTTTCCCATAGTGGGAGCCTCTGAACCAACGCAATCACGGGCAAGGCTCGGGAAAATCTGGAAAATCTCCAATTCCATCGTGTCAACCGCCCCTCTTGTTACGATCCATTGTAGAGCCCATTCAGCGAAACGATTGATCATGACAAGATCTCTACGATCCGAGCAAGCCCAGATGGGTGGGCGCCCCAGACGGGGATATCTTCAGTCAGCTTCCAACCGTCGCGTCTCTTCTTTGTGCCCTGTCCCAACCGGGTCGCTTTTCATCAATTCCTCTTTCCAATCTGCGGCAACGCGAAATCTCCACCACAACGAAAAACTGCGCTCCACTCTCTCGCCATGGACGCCCCCTGCATCGAGCGGCCGACGCGCCGCCTATCCCAGCGCAACTTCCTCCTTCTGCGCCCAGTGGGGGGGTGCGGAAGCGGGCGCGGGCAACGGCGGCGGCAGTCAGGCTGCTAGCGGCGAGGTCCACGCCTGTCAGCCGGACGCCGTCGATACGGCCAGGGGCAGCTCCAGCCGAAGTCGGGCGAAATCGACGGAGACCAGAGCATCCAGGGTGGCAGCTGGAGCCACAATAGCGAGGAGGAGGAGTGCATGACTTCGCTCCCTGCCTGTAGCATAGCTCATCTTCTCCGGTAGCCGGCGACCTCGAGTGTAATCATCGATCAAGGTCCTCCGCGCCGAGCGTACTCCAAGCCGTGGGAACTGCTGCGGTATCCAGCTTGCTGTCCTTCGACGAAGCGGTCGACTACACCAATTCGCAAGCATCATCCCATCGTCCAGTCCTGGGTCCCAAACCGTCTGCAACGCATCCCCGCCTGGACGCCACGTGTTGCTCCCCCAAACGGGAGCAACGATGGGAACTCCTACTTCTGGTTGGGGTTCCCGCACATCCGCTCGCGTACCGGTCGGACTCGCTACGTTCAGGAGGATATGGCGGCACGGGAGGCGCTCGCAATCTTCGATGGCCTCTCCGCCTGCGGTGACATTCACGCGATTTGGGTAACCTGGTCGGCAGTCGGGGACGGAGCTGGCGTCAATAATTTGCTGCGCCCTCGTGTCGATCATCAGGTTCCTCCGACTAGTTGAGCTGGAGACCACATTGAGTTCACTACTTCCTGGCGACGAGAGTCCGCCTCCGTGCTAGTCCCAATTTCCGGTCGAGCGCTTTGCCGAGCGGCTGTTCCTAATAACGACGTCGTTACTCCATAGGGTCCTCGATCGGGCACGACATTTGGCGACTTCCCCATCCGGGGGCAAGCTGAGGCATCTCCCTAACGGGGGTGTTTCTTGCAGCAGCGGTACAACACGCTTGCCGAGGAGCACCGGTTCCTCCAGATGTATCATCAGCGGGAGGTGTAACTTCTCTTCGTGCGGAGAATGCTGCAACTTCAAACCCGCTTGGAACACGATTTTGCCATGGCCGCGCGGACCTATCTGGACGAGGAGGAGGCATTGCGCACTAAGGTTGCCGGAAACCGAAGCCAAGCTCGAACGCGCAGTGTGGTGTGCAGTCAGAGCGCCTGCGTGCTTCTAATCGGGAAAACGCATTCGGACGCTACCGCCGGCTGATGCAATTTCTTGAACCAGGGAGGAGCTGGCCACGCGTGGTCGGTGGCCCAGGTTGGTACGGATTGCTCCGGCATTTCCAATCGGGGCTCGACCCTCCAGCACACTGGGTCACGAACATCAACCGTCGAGGCTGCTGATCGCCCATTCAGGATGATACCTCCTTTCATCCAGGCCCAGTCGACTCCAGACAGCTGGAGACGACGATGACGATGCAACGCGTCTTCTCAGGCGGAAGACGATGGTGGGAATCCGGTCGGCGATCAAGAAAGGAAGTCCGAAGACAACCCACTTACGTGCTCCCGCGCGGGTTCTGTCAAAGCGGACACGCCTCCACTCTAGGTCTAAGCGTTGCAGTACGACCGGAGTGAATCCCGTTCAGGTTCCTGTCCCCGCGGTCTAGCTGAGCTCTCTAGCAAAGAATGGGCCTGTGTACGTGCAGCTCCGGCCATCTGTCCATCCTGGGTCTTGATGTTCTCCCTCTGTCTCCCCAGACGGACCCCTTCAGCACGCCTGATTCCGGATCATCAGCAATCCCTTCCGGAGTTCGTCTCCTGGTCGGATGTCCGTCTGGATGTTCAGTTCCTGATGCGGATGAGTCGCGGCAATGAGTGAGGCACCTCCGGACATCCTCCGACAAGATCAGCCGGCTTCATCAATACTTCCCCGAAACCTTGTTGCTCGAGATGTTAGTCAAGATGATGTGTACCATGGCACCCTTGATGACATTAACTCCTGACGACGCGTCAACGCCGTGCCCGCTGAGACGTTTTATTACAAGCTTCGTTGCTGGAGGTGATCTCCCTCCAACAGCTGTCTCCGCCAAGGGTTATACTCCAGAGAAGTTCCTGTGCCGCTGCGCAATCCTGGCACGAAGATGCAGCTGCGGTCCTGGAACTTGTTCAACGGACGGGGACTCTAGCGAGAATAGCCACCAAGCGACTCCGGATTATGAGGACAAGCTCTAAGCTGATCTTCGTCCAGAAAGAGTGTGAGCGGGTCATCCAAGGCGGAGAGTCCATCGAGGGATCCAGTTCGGCGTCAAGCAGCGAAGAGGACGCTATCAAGCCGAAACGCAACTCCAAGCGGGAACCGGCGTGTCGCTGTCATCGGACAGTTCGTCTGGGAGGTGACTCCCGGGCGGTGTCCTCTTAAACGGGGTTCTGTCTCTGGCCCGGAAGTTCGCTCTGAGGGACAAGTTCAAAAGTACGCCGTCCAAGAAACAGCCCCAAGAAGCGCAGTCGGACATCGCAAGGTCCCCAGCGGGAGGGAGTGGTCAGTCGCCTCTAGCCTCGAAGCAATGATGAGGACCTATCCGTCGAGGAGTTGGCGATCATCGAGACTCGTCCGGTGACATTATCTTCGTGGCGTCGTCGCGGCATTATGGTACTCCGCTTATGCTCCGGAAGAAGGGGCAGGCCTTGATGGGCCAGACGCCTGGGCTTCCTGAATTACGCACCACATCAGCCTGAGACCAAGTTCCTGGTTAGACGTTGGCCCGCTGTCGAGGACGAATACGCGGCCCTGATGGAGTCAGGAAAGGTCCCTGGCTGGAGATGTTCGCCAACCGGCCGGGTCAAGGTCATGTACTTCCACCGTCGGGACCAGTTGTCGCTCTTTCCGTGATTCGCATGCTCGATCAACACGTCGAGTACATGCAGTGACCACCTCCCGGCCTTTTGGCACATTCTCCATTGGTTCATGATGAAAGTCGCCGTTTTGAAGACGATGAAGAAACGGGGCGACCTCGCGGTCTACGAAAACGGGCCCAGGACCTCCACCGCAGACGCGTCAGACACTCCACGATTTGGCGTTGCTCTCGGACCTTTCGCGGAGGGCCCGTGCATCAAGCGCATGATCAAGGCCGGAATGCCGGAGACGATGGTCTGGGAGCTCTTCCGGGATTCTGGCTGTATCCTGTGCAAGATTTGTTATTCGTATCTGGTCGACGAGTCAACCAAGAAGGATGACGGCACGCGTTACACTTCTGGGCCGACCAGATCGCGATGAAGCTGAGCGCGAAGCTGACCCCGGCCGGATCTCAAATGGGTATCAATCCTGGTACGCGATGCCGAATCGCCATCTGGCGCATGTCCCAACTGAGGATCGTTGGATACACGATGTTGCTGTCAGAGCGCCGAGCGTGTCGGCAATTGGGTTTCGGCCAAGTTCCAGGGAGGTCATCCCATCCAGCTCCTTGCGGCAATCCTGGATGTAGTTGCATATCCGGCAGCGTAGCACTCTAATTCCATAACTACCGTTAATGTCTCCATACCGTTCTCGTCATTCTCCTCTTCATGTTCAGACCATTCAGGGTGATTCCTTAATCCTTGTTTGCAGTCTCGCTCCTCTCTTGTGGCCTGGTTACTATCTTCTTCCGGGCAGCATAGTCAACTCCATACACTTGTCGTCTGAGAACTCCAATCTCATTCAGGTTACTCCGCCATAATCAACACCTTCATCGTAGATCTGCCCCATACAAACCCTCACAAATCATTTTCCGTAGTTCACACATTCACATCCAGGCAATTAGGTTCTCCATCCGGGAACTCCAATTAGGTCAAACACTCCCAATTGGGGTTTCCCTATCTGGACCTGACCACCTGAACTATTGTACGTTAGGGGTGGTTCGTCCCCAGCCTGCATGGCCTTGAACTGCGCTCGGGCTTTCGGCCCCTTGATTGAACTCGTACAAGAGCGCTCCACAATTCAGTTGCGTCATCGGTATCCATTCAGGCTCGTCGTACCTCTTCCACTTGATGTAGAGATACTCGTGCCCGTTTGGACGACGTCCGCGCACGCTTGTTCCACCTGAGATCCAGGATCTTCTCCACTTCGTACTCGTCGGGCTTCTCGTTATCGGCTTCCTGAAGCTGTCTTCGGGAAGAAGTGCGGTGTTCGAAATCAATCATCGTTTTCTATCTCCGGCTGGATCATAGGCCGTCTGGGATACAACGCCCGGGGGCTTTCAGTCGGCTGATATGCACCCATGTGGGCGTTTACACGGTAGCCCGTATCCTCGACCTTGAGCTTCACCCTGAACTCGTCGACCACTTCGGCGATCCTGGAATGGACCATGCCACAAGTGAGCCAATTTAGGTACTCAGACCTGGCTGCACCTTTGGGATATACAGCCAGATCCTGGCATCCCCCTCGACGTTGAAACCTGACTTGAGTCTATCTGACAACTCGTTCCACTTCCGGGTTTGTTCTTCCTGAGCGGGCCAGCTTGGCCTTCCCCTTCTGGAGATCTCTCCGCACATGCCCGGAGCATAGCTTCGTAGTCCCGCTGGAGTTTTCTTCGCCACTCATACGCAGTCCGTTCGGGAACACTTGAAAGGCTTAGGGTCCCAGCATGAAGCCGAGATCGTACTTCTGGCATCCCAAACCGTGGACCAGGTAGAATGGAGTGTCCGCAAACGGGTGGCATCAAATCGATCGTATTGAGCGCGAACATGAGTCTCTTCTGCGTAGATCGTCCCAATCGCTCTGGTCCGCTTCTGCGATGTAAGCCCGGATGGACCTCACCACAGTCTGGACGGAACGTTCCTGCCATGTCCGTTCGCTCAGCTCTGTGATGCCAACGTGGCTCGTTGCCGACCTTCACCCAGGAGCTCTTCTTGAACCGGGTAGCAAGACTTCACTCATGAACCTTGGATCTTGATCGTGACGTGCAGCAGAGAGCTGGCCTCGGAAGCAGCGGAACCCCTCTCTTCATATGCTCTCAGCTCACATCCTGAGCGGTGGTAGAACTCATCGGTTTGCACATCACAAAAACCCGAAAACGCATCCCTGAACAGGAGCAAGAACGTATTACCCTGTTCGGACTTCTGGTAAGTGGGTCACGAAAATCCATCGAGACCACCTCGAATGGCTCTCTGGGTTCAATACGTTCCCGGGCGAGGGTCCAGGGTTGGGCGGACGTGCCCCTTGCCGCCTGGGCAACAGTCGGTACACTCCCTGACATATCTTTCGGACATCTGCGTACATCCCTGGCCAGTAGAACTCCAGCCGGAAGCTTCGTGCGTCCGGCGTTATCCCCGATGGCCACCTTGAAATCCTCATATGGGCGTAGTGCAAAATGTCCAGATGGGAGCGGCTTCTGGCACGACGCCAGGCGCAGCTTCGTCCGTCTTGTCGCGAGGTTGGTCTCTGTTAGACCGGACCAGTTTCTGGTAGAGTACTATCCCGGACGTCCAACACAAAACAGGTCTGCCCGCTTCTGGACAGCTTGCGGATCTCCAGGCGGGAAAAACGCCATCCAGGTCGCCTCTCAGGAACTTCTTCAGGGATTCATCAACTCGGGATCTGCATCCTGGTGCACCTTCTGATCCGGCGCCACCTCTCGGCCTGGTACTCGAGCGTGGGTTCATAGACTCACCCCGATCGGGTTCTCCACGACTCTGGCTGCGAGTTATCGCGGCTATGACTTCTGGCTGCCATTGGCAGGGGAGCTGATTCCGGCCCGGGACCTGCGTCCTTGGGCGGCTCAATCGTCGATCCCCTGACTGGGCTTCACCTGGGGGTCGTCGTTCGTGGGGCCACTTCGGGCTTCATGATCTGTTCAGGATCTCGTGAGACTCGCAACCAGGTGCTCCATCTCATCTGGGTCTATCAATCATACAGGGACTCTCCGAGCGCCAGTGTTCCTCTTAGACGTCAAATAATCGGCAGCCTGGTTGTAACTCCCGCTTGACGTGTACCAGCCGGGATTGAGGCGTGGAACTTTTGCTTCATCTCCTCATACTCAGCCAGACGTCGCTGTAGGTTTGGCTGGTTGCAATTGATCAGTCCTGAGCCTGGCTGGATGACGATCCGGAGAATCTCCCTGACAACAACTAATGTGTCCGGGACAATTCCCGGTCGTAGATCATCTTCAGCCCATTCAAAAGGCCGAGGTACTCGGCGTCGTTCACTGTGACATCGTCTAGGATGAAACTCTTGCGCGGCCAGGACCTTCCATCCGGGGAGTTCCCCTAGATGATGCATCTCAGCAACTTCTCGCCTTGTTGGACGTCTTCGCGGCTCCCGTCGAAACCTCAGAACATATCCGGCGAAATTAGCCTCCAACATCTCCACGCTGATCACTGGTGGGGGTTTCACTTGACCCTTGGCGGGGATAAGTGATTCAGCAACTCTCTGTCCAGGTGCTCACGTGGCGTTATGCCAGCACTCCAGGATTGCGTGGCCAGGCCGTCCTCTATCTCAAGGCTTCACCTCTTCTGGGCACTCTCCAGGTCCCAAATGGGATAGAGTTAACCCCACCGGACATGTCGCCGACCATCGGCGGTCTTGGACTTCAATAGCCAGGACAATACTGGGAGCATCTGGTATACACCTTGGATTGGGCAGCTCCTGGACGAGAGTGCTAAACACATCCAGGACCCGGGGCATGACTGCAACGGGCTTCCTTCTCGGCGACATGATATCGGATCTCCGTATCGTTCAACACGTGCGTCCCGTGAAACCTTAAGCAGGCTGGATCACCCCCGTCGTACTCCTGTCCGAGGACCGCACAGGCAGCCCAGCGATTCGCATGCGGGATGATCACGCCAAAAACGGCTTAGTCCGGTCGGGGTGTCGCAACAGGGGAGTCGACACGATCTTCCTTTTCAGGATCTCGAATGCTTCCTTTGCCCTCGACAAATCATCCGGCCGGACTTCACTTGCCTCATCCGTAAGCTCGTACAGTGACCGCAGCTACAACCTGGAAGTCCTCGATGAACTTGTGATAATAGCTTGAGGCTTCCTGAGGAATGACTGAACTCCCTTCAGGGTGGACGGGAACGGTAGATCCTGAACGCCCTTCGCGATCTTCGGAGTCGCGCGGCAAGTCCTTCCTGGGCACTGATCTCGTGCGAGAGATACGGGATGCTTAGCTTCCCAAACTCACTCTTGGGCAGGCTGACAGAGATGTTCCAGTAGCGCAGCTCGGAATAACAGCGCATTCAGGTCCTCAGCACAACTGATCCCGGGCGGGTGCCCCATGCGCGATGTCATCGATGTAAGAGCTCCGTCCGGAGGACGGGTCAACCCAGCTTGGGACGGCATCGGGATGTTGCGTGCTGGAACACAGTCATTTCGCTCAACTCAAGACGGGGACGCCGCCTCCAGCCTTCCTCCCGTTCGGACTCACCCCGAACGGACGGGTTCCAAACCGAGGAATCTCTAGCACGTCCGGGTCCACCTGCTCTTCTCTTCCTTCCCGAGGGAGCCGCATCGAAACCCCAAAGCGCAGTTGTTGATCACCGCCTGATACACGAGCGGGGCGTTCTTAAGCCCAAATGGCATGCGGACCCACTGGAAGTGTCCGAATGGGCAGATGAACGCGGAGATCAACTTCGCACGTTCCGGTCATCCTGATCTGCCCGGTGAATCCGCTCGCCAGTGTCTAGATCTCATGAACCACATAGCGGCTTCTTCCGAATCCAATCAGGTAAAGATCATCGATCAGGGGCAATCGGATAGCTAGAAAGCCGAATGAACCTCCATTGACCACCCGCTGATAGTCGATGCACATACCCGGATGTCAACACCGTTCTTTTTATTGACGATCACAATCCGATGCCCACGGCGAGCAGCGAGCATCTCAAGATCAGGCTCTGTTTCCAGCAGCTTCTTCCAGGAGCTCGTACACCTCTCATCATCAAATGGGGGCAATGGACCTTGGTCGTTGAAAGGCAACAGGCGTTTGGCGTCGCCTACATCCAAGTCGCATACACCACGCGCCCACTTCTGCCGGGGCCGGCGCAGCATTGCCATCCCCAAGTGAAGATCTTGGCGATGATACTTCGAGTATAGAGCGCAGCTTCTGGTTCCCCATCCGGGGGGTAGTCTGTCCGGGTTCCCCAACGTCCGGGCCTTGTCGATATCACATCTCAGGGCTCAGATCTCTTCCAACTCAGAAGCAGGGCCAACCTCATCACGCAGTTGGGACAGCATCTCGCTCCCTCGTGCAGAGATATACTCCAGCTTCTAGGTCGAGTTCTTCTTGACTGATCCTCATGCACCGATTGTACTCTTCTTCCAGCTTCCGCAGCGGGGTACTGGGCATCGACACAGTGGGTGTAAGTCGGGCTCTTCCTGGTCTGGATATGCAATCCGAACTATCACCATCTTGGGTCATACTCAGCAGAATCTGAAATGTCTCAGCTTCCACCTCGCCATGTCTTGGATCAGACTCAGCCGGCGGTGCCATTATCACTGCGGAGAACTCTCGACAATCAGCGTTTGTCGGTCAGGTTCTGCATCATGACCATCTCCATCCGAGACCTCTCAATAGGCCCCCACCTGGGACTCAACAGCACTCTCCTTGCTGGAGCTATGACCAGCCGGTCCGTCTGGGATCCCGGGTTCGGGCCGTGCATAAGAACTTCCTTGTTGGCCATCTCGCGCTGTGGTCTCTACAGCTGGGGAAGTTGTCGACTTCCACTCAAGCTCAATCTGCCTCCTCGTTCACGTGCTTCCGCTTCTGGAGACAATTGCGTGTTCTCGGGAAGATGAGCTGTTGCCACTCCTGGTACCGCTTACTTCCCTGGCCGGACAAATCTTCCAAATCGCGGGAAGTAGCCCGAACTCGACAATCCGGAGCCAACTGGAGTCCGGGTTGTTTCGAGCCAGCCACACTCCGGCTGGAGATGTCTCACCACCTTCACCGAGCACGCCCAACGACTTGGTTGCATACAGGATCTGGGTAACTCCACCGGTCACCCCTGACCGGCCCAAACAACATCCTGTTGGAGTGGGATTGCTCTGGCCGTATCTGGATCTTCACACGACCGCGTGTTCCCCGGACGGGAGATAGGCATCCCCTCATCCGGTGGGTCACCGGAGGTCCAGCCCTCACTTTCACGGCGTGGGCCGTCAGCACATCACAACAGTTTCCTCGTCCGGGAGCTGCACGAGTCCTTCTCGTACGCTCAACCGCACCCAGCCGCATACTATGAAATTCATCCTCAGAAGGCAATTACTCCAGCCCTTCGGCCGATATTATTCGCCAACCATACACTCCATCAATACGTATGACTGCCACCACGCGGGAAACCCAGAGTGATCTTCACCCGGGCGTACGCTGTGATGTTCGTGGGCGCTCCCTCCTAATCCGGACACTCTGATCGGCTCCGGCAACATCCGGAATTTCTCAGCTTGAGCCTACGCGCAAGGTCTAAGCTGACTCATGCTTCCAGATGCACCAGTGTCCAAAAAAGTATCCTCGTTCGGAGATTCATTCACCGCCCCATGCACCGTCGCCACTTCCATGACTCTGCTTCAGGCTCATGGTCTTCCCACCAACCGTATCCTCCTGGCCGGGTTGTAAGAGGACTGACTCTGATCATCTCCATCCAGGCTTTCCCGTCCAGAATCCGCACAATTGGGGTCGTCAAACTTGTCCTGAAATATAGCTGACATGCATTGGTGGTTATCTGGTTTTTCTCCTCCTCAACTCGGGTCCGACATTCACTTCAAGACACACAATCCTTTTTGGGTTTCGCCAGCTCCGGCGCGTTCTGGATCCCCATCCAGCGGGGCTTACTTTCAGTTTAATCGGCGACCCCGGATCGGCCTCATCACCCAGCAATTTCGCCGGCAGGGCTAGAGGTAAGTCTTTGTAACATCCACTTTTCCGAGCGAGTGACTTCACGGCTTCCAGAGCTTCGTAATCTTCACAGGTTCCTTCCATGTATTTCTGCCACAGCGGTGCACACACGGTCCTCACTTCCGACATGCGTATCCCGGATGGCCCTTCCGACTGCAACGATCGCAGATGATCTCCGCCCAGCAATTCCTGTTCCTTATGGCCCAGCTCCGGCATTTCTCACAGAACTCATCCCGATCGGGGCCCTTCTTCGCCGGGGCGACTGCCATCCCGGCCGAGGGATTGCCATCCTGCCGCCGGGGCGATTGCCATCCTGGACGGGAATCTCTCTTGCGCAGGCGGGCGCCACCCACTCTGCTCGCCGATCGCCTTGAAAATGGCTTCTGACGAAGTTCGGGCTCTGGGATCTGGAGCAATGGTTGGGGCAGTCGGTGTCACCTCAGCCGGTAAGTGTTCCGGCTGGACCTCTTCGATTCTGCTTCAGACGGTTTGGTCTCTTCGACTTCGTCCTCGAAACGCACAAGACCTTCGGACTCGTAGCCGGACTCCCCGTCCGAAGTTGCCACAAACGCACGGCGCCTAGGCTTGAAAACGAGAAACCGGGATGCTGCCGGCTCGGAAATCCCGTCATGGTGGTGTATCATAACCTCCATCCAGGTTCAGGTCCTCCTGCTGCTCCAGGATATCTTCGATATCGTCCAGGCTGCGAATCTTCTGGTTAGCCAGGATGGTTTCAGCTGGGAGTCCCTGAGGTTCTTCAGGAAACGCTTGACATGTTGCTTGCGCTCCTTCTTGGATTTCCGGTACTTGATCCCCGCCTTGACCGCAGCCTCGTTCAGCTCCGTAGAAGAACCCCATCGGGGTTTCCGACCCTTCTGCCGCATAGTGTAGTGCACCGTTCAGACTCTGACGTCCGAAGCTTCAGATAACTTGCGGCGGAACTCTTGGGCGAAGCGCTTCCAAATTCGCTCTGACGTAAGCCCCAGCTGACCGCGCCAATCTCCGGACGGCAGGCGACAACTTCATCTTTCGTAGCTCGCGAACCTTGGTCTGGTCGGATTCAACCACTCCTGGACGGAGAGATGTTGGTAAACTTCTCCCACCACAGGCACGTTCGATCTCTCAAGAGGGGCCTTCTTTATATCGAACCTGGCTCCAGCGTGCTGGAGTTGACATACGGCGGCGGAAACCGTCCAGGAGGTCTTGCCGTCCCCGACCTGTAGTTGATTCCGCTGTGGGTGGTAGCATCCACAACCATCCAGGCTGTCATCCGAGCTGGAACTGTCACCCATCCGGAGCTCGAGGAACTGGGGCTGGAGTCCGGGGACGAGTCGCGGTCCCGGCCGCGCCCCTTCTGCGCGGCGCCTCTTGCGGTCGTCCTTCTGGCGCTCATCCTTCCTGCGATCACTCTTCCTGGGAGGGTCCTTCTTCGGCTCTGTCGACTCCTTCTTCACTGGCGCCTTCGCCTCCTGACGGTGGTCCTCGTCGGGGCAACTTGCGTCGCCGTAGTAGATCGGTGCACCGCATTAACTGCGATCGGCTCATTCTTCACCGCGGTTGGCCTCAGAGTCCTTGCCAGACGCGCGACGTCGACTTCCGGCAGTGTCGCCAGTAGCTGTCCCCAGCCGGCTTCGGTCGTGTTCTTCTGTCCCGGCTGTGCACTTGCGACCGTTGCGTGCTTCCCGTGATTGCGCCCGTTGCCCGTTCGGGGCTGTCACCTCCCGTTTGTATGGGAGTTGCTCGATTGAGGTCGGATGTTCCCTGTTCAGGCTGAGCTTGACGGATGTCGCTTGAAGGTCGCGTATTCTTCCCACGTGGAAACGCTGGATGTTCTGAGCAGACTCACGCTCCTGCGCACGCGCTGACTTCCGACGCCTGCAGCCTGGCTGCCAACGCGGCCAGGTCCTTCAGCCTGCCCGGCCCGGGCGGCCATCTCAGCGGCGTGCTTCGCGTCGGCTTCCAGCCAGCTGCCGGCGGATGTACTCTGCGGCAGCTGCCTCCCACACGCTCACGCCTCGGCCCGTGCAGCTTCAAGACGGGCAGCTTCGACGTCGGCTTCAGCCGTCAGGGACTGCGAGGCGGCCTGGGACGCCTGGGCGTAGACCTCATGAAGGTGTCGCTCAAGCTCCTGGGCGCGACGTTCAGCATCACGCGCCTCCCGTTGGGCTTCGGCGAGAGCAAGCTCGGCCTCAGCGTCCCGGCTGGGATCCTTCCCGTCGACACCGCTTCGCGCAGCCTTGACAGCTCGGCAACCGAGTTGCTGGACCTGGTGGGAAGGTCGACACCGCCATCTTCCGCCATCCCCGACTGGGCCGACAGGCTTGTCCGTCCAGACCGGACGACCGGTATGAACGCCTGGATCGACTCGAGCGTCTGGATGGGGATCGGTCTCGTGACGACCTCCGGTTAGAGCGGCGGCGATGACGCCGACCATCTCCGTCCGAATCCGAGCCACTCGACATCGAGCCACGCCGGGAACGTCGGTGCGTCCGGGACCTCGTCGACGTATGCGTCCTGGATGTCAGCCGGCTGGCCACTTCGTCCAGGCGCGCCATACTGGCATCAGCGTGATCAGGATCAGCTCCGCTTGGGGGCCACCTCGCGCGTCACATGGAAACCCACGTCTCCAGCGCCGACCGACACGCCAACCGGTCCCCGGGCGGACATCGCCAAGGATCCCAGCTGGGGCATCGGCATGTGCGACGCAGCGCTGTATCCGAGCGTCGAGGTCGATGAGTCCGGAGGTGGTGTTCCTGGACACGTACGACTCGGACGTCGCGCCGTAGGAAGCCCGGTCGGAGGTGCCAACTATGCTCGGGACAGGGTCCGAAGTTGCACCTCTGACTGGGGCATCCCGGGCGGACTCTTCAGCCGACGGAAACTCGGACGGCAACGACTCGAACTGGGACGGCGGGGACGCAAGCGAGTCAGCCCTCGGCGGTGCATGCTGCGGACGCTTGGGCGCTGGCTCACCGGTGACGACCCGCTTGGACTCCGGATGGGACGAAGACCCGTCAAGCGTAGGCGTAGGGACGTAGGTCCGGCCCAGCAAGAGCTCGTAGTCGTTCATCAATAGATCTCCATCCGCGTCTTCCGCGTGGTAATCCATGATCGATGGCTTCTCTGTCTTCGCTTGGGCCTCCAACGCTGGCAGGATCTTGAACGTCGCTCCAACGACCAGCTTCGCGCCACTCGATGAGCTCGGCAGCAAGCAGTCGCTGGACGTCTCCGACCAGGTCCGGATGGACATCGGCTCCACCTTGACACTCGCGCCTCCACCCAGGCCGGCACCACGTTGACGAACTGGAACCCGGCCTCGAACAGGAGCGTCTGCAGGACTGCAACACACTCCCGTGAGTCCAGCAACCCAGTCGGGATCTGACCCCAACCAGGTCTTGCGCGGTCGACAGGTCACGACGGCTCGGTGCCAGGTCGGCCAGCCAAACCTCGGCCGGGTCCGACGAAGCCACCTTGGACGCCAAGCACTTGACGTCGCAAGCGTCGCGGTCAACCACAACACGGAGTCTGGATGAGACTCCGGCCAGGCGTATTCCACGTTCGGCGGAAGTGTGAGCCCAGACCGGGCTCTCCCACCGGGACGCTCAGCAACGCTGCATACGCCTTCGCCGCTTGACACTTGGGTGTTCGGCCGGCAGCTCTGTCGATGGGTTCCCCGGCTGGCCCTCACCGAGAGTTGGGTCTCCGGTTGGGCATCAGCGGGCGGGATCACCGCCTTCGCAGGGACTGCGGCCGGCTTCTCCTCGTCGGCAGACGATGTCGGCTTGGTTCGGCGTGACACTCTGCGTGTCCGGCTGCACATCTTGACCAGGCAGAGGAGTCCGAAACTCGACCCTCCGCCTGGGGCTCATCCACGTCGGCGCCTCCCTCAGACGCCTGGTTGGGTTCACCCCTGGTCGGGGTCCCCTCTGCGGTCTTCGACTCCGCGCCCGCATCAGCACATTCGGCTCGCCGTCCTTCGACACTTGGTGCGCGTCATTCGGGACGGCCGGCTCGGGTGCCGGTTGGACTTGGTCTGAAGACCCATCTCCGGCCAGGGGCTGCCTTACGCTTTTCAGCGTTTACCTTCCGGAGCATTGCGTTGAACCTCTTCCAGGCTCGGTTGCTCCTCGGGCGGCAGCCCTGCCGCACGACGCGATTGACGCGACGCCTCTCCGCGTCCTCGTCCTCCGCGCCCTCCTTCGCGCATGTCTCCTCGCTTAGCTGTCATAGACGCCAGTTAGGAAAGTTAGCACACCTCACACCTATAAACTTACAAAATATAAACAACTCCGGGTGAAATCCCTGGTTCGAATCCGGGCACGCGCACCAGCTGAGGCGAGGCGGGTGAACGCCTGACCGCCCAGGTGTATAGTTAGCGCGCCCTGGATGTGGACTCCCCGAATGGGGGTGCACCCAGAACAGACCCTAGCCGGAAATGATACACCTAGATGTACACTCCAACCGGGGTGGCGTGTGTCCTTGTGAACAATCCCTGTGGGTTCGTTTGTCTTCGTAACCAGGGTCTCCAACCGTGGATGAGTTGTCTTGATACTTGTAGGTCGCTAGGCAGCAGGGCAGAACGTAACCTTTCTTGGACGTCGCCTCTGACAGCTCTCAGATAACCAAACAATACAAACAGATACAGAGTTATATACAAACACGTAGCCCTTCCTTATTCTTTTTGACCGTGAAAGGGTCGGTCACTACTCCAGTCAACTCCAGCCGGACTCCGGGATACTGGTCAATCCCGGACGGCTTTGGCTCACGCGCACCACCCTCAAGTACTGAGGGAAACTAACACAATCAAGTACGTCCTACCACACAATAGCACTTTAAATCAATACTTCCCACCTGGGGCTACTCCAACCAGGTGACAAGGTAATCGGTAATATGAAATGCGGGGCCTTCCTGTGAGGGACGAGCTCAACCGCAACTAGGAAATGAAATGGAAGTGGATCAACCTCGGGTTGGTACCCGGTACTCACCCCAACTTGACTGGACTCTGTTGCGGAGCTCGACCCAGATGTCACAGTTGCTGGGCCCTCACGCGTAGACTTAGTCGGTCCTCCGGGAATGCACGTCCGGTAGGCTGCTCCAACTCACTTGCGCGATCCTTGGCAAAACGAACTCTGTTTATCTGTTATCTGTTGTCTCTTTCTGTCTGTCTGGCTATCTGCTGTCGATCTTTACATGCACTCCATCTTGACTTGTCTTCACCATAGTCTTGTCGTCGTAATCGTCCGCGGTCCCTCGTAGCATACTTCCAGCAAGTACAGTCATCACTGGGTACGTAAACGAAGTTCAATGTTCCGCTGAATCCAAACAGATCTTGGCTGGTCGGTTTGGTCGGTCGGAAACATCTTGAACTTTGTATACTGGATCTTCCAGCAGATCTGGGATGGTATCTTGGCATCTCCATTTCCCAGGGTTCAGGCTCCCGGTTTCAGACAGGGTCCCCTTGTTTATATCCCATTTGGGCTTCACGTCTGGGTTTGCTTTCTTGGGCAACTTCGGGGCTTCTGGGTCTTTGCTCAATCCCGGTCGGGCTCCTCTCCACACTGCGCTGTACGGTGCACACAAGAGCAGGCGGCCTCCAGTCAGGGAGGCACTTTTACGCTCTCTTGGGCTTTGCACTTCTCGTCCAGGTAATTTGGCTCCAGCCAGGAGGTCCACTCAAGGACATTCCCCATCCGGGGTCACTTCAAACCTTGTACACCGTCAGCGCGAGTCCGACCAGGAACCGCTTTACACCCCTACGCCACGTGTCGCTGCTTCCCTTCCCCATAGTAGAGCCTCTCTCTGAACCAACTAATCACGCAGGCAAGCGCTCGGGAAAATCTGGAAAATCTCCACCCACCGTGTCACACAAACATTTCAGCGAATCA